>VXAL01007020.1:42213-57255 GCA_013399475.1 Chauna torquata
ACCACATTGCAGATCCTCTACTGGCAGGAACAAAACAATTCAGGTGAACTCGTTTAAGGTTCATAGTTTTAGGTACAGGTCTTACGAAAAATGTTTTAAGTTATCTCTAGCTTTGGAAAAACTGATCTCATCTGCAAGAATCCTATCTCTTCCAAATTACTTCTTAATGGTTGTTTTATCATCTTACCTCCACTGTGCATTAAAACACATCTGAAGCTCAGATGTCTAATTTCGGGAACCTGAATTTAAAAAAAAAGACTCCGTCTCTGTTTACCAGATTCATATGTAGTTTTATTACTACAAGGGACTTGTTAGCTTCATAGTAACGTAAGGTCCTTTATTGTCGCTGAGGTCGTAACAGAAGGGGGTACTCCTTTCAGTCAAAAGACTAGGCTCCTGTAAATGATTTTCAATCATGTAGGGGCATGTTCTGATGGCATTTAGTAGTTTTGTGCACTGGCAAAGGTGATTGTCAAAAGGGACAGTGAATCTCAGAAATAGAGCATACAATGCTATTTTTGACATCACTATTAAAGCATAAATATAGGGTTCATATGATGAAAGTCTTTGCTTGAAACATCGTAAATATCTGAGTGGTGAACCACAGATACACTTGGAACATCCTGGAATACTGCTATCACAGTTTCCAGTCTATGATTCAGTTTTCCCTGTAGAAAGGCATTTTTGAATTCATCCAAGCTGAGGTTTTTGAATAAAAACATACAGTGCATTCATATCTAATTTGTGGATAGAATCTGCTGATGCCCATGCTCTTTATGTGCTTTGTAAGCTCTTCTTTTACCACCAAGAACTTGGGCTTCTTCTGAGGCATGGAAAGCTTTATCACAAACTGTATAAAACCGTGGTTCAGGAGAGCTTCTGAACCAACATGGTACAATACCATATCTATGGGTTGATGATTTTTAAATTACATTACATTTTTCCATCTGTTTTTCATCATTTAGATTTTAAGACCAAGTTCCCATAGGGGAAATAATTGTTAGAGCAAGTATGTGGGCACATCGTTAATAAATACAATAAAGTATTTTAATTTAATTGCTCACATAGGAATTAGTGAGTACTAAGACTTAAGAATTTATAGTCATTTGTATGAAGTAGTAATATGATTATGAGAATTCTAAGTTTATGCAGTTTTTGTAAACCGTATTGGACTGGACAAACTTTGCATATATTTATTTGCAGATCAAAGTGCAAGCAACAATCAGAGATTCACAGGCAGTATGGTCCTTTCTACGATGACATTTAGTGTTAATAAACTACAGGTTTATACAGAGCACTAAAATAGAGGACCATTTATCTCTTACATTAAAACAAAACAAAACAAAACAAAACAAAACAAAACAAAACAAAACAAAACAAAACAAAACAAAACAAAACAAAACAAAACAAAACAAAACAAAACAAAACAAAACAACAACAAAAAAACCACCCAGAAACTGGAAACTCAAGGGGTTTGAACTTCAGCAACTTCTTTGTTGCAGTTTTTTGAAGTCAGAGGAACAGGTAGCTGCCCTTCTCTACTCCCACAGCAGTACTGACACTCCCCGTGATTTTTCTCCCTGAAAGCTGTTGACAGCATTGTGTAGCTTGCATGTGGTTAGTCAGGCAGCCAGCCAGTGTTCGTTCATGCAGTAACCCCCACATATTTTCAAAGGATGCTGTCCTTGAGGGCAATCCCCCTGAAATTCTCATGAATTAACTGGGGTAGCACCCATAATGCCCCTGTGCCAGACTTGCCTCATGCCTGGATCCTACATGCATTTTGGAAAATTGTGACATTAGTTATGACATATTAGTTAAGACTTGTCATATTAGTTATGAGTGGAAGGTGCAAATATATATATACATATGTATGTGTGTCTTAACATGGCCATAGTTTAATAATATCTAAAAGGGAAATGGGCAGAAATATACCAAAAAAATAAGCATTCATATACCGGATTGTTCAGTGGTCCAGCTGATCTATTTAATCACTGCTGATAACACTTGTGTGACCTGGAACTGAGAAGGGACAGTATAACCTGCATTTCTGTATCACCCTACATAGCAATCAAATGAAGTATTGCTAGACAGAATTAAGCATTCTGTTTCATATATGCCCGATTCTTGCTTTGATTGGTTGTAACGGTTTACCTCGGTAATTTCTTAAAGATGCAAATTCTTATGTTAAACCAAAAAAAAAACGGTGTTAACAGATTTCATTTTGTGCTGGAACTTTAAGTGAGCAGAATTTGAAACTGGCATCCAAAATCCTCACTACAGTTTGGAAAGGAAAAGGGTAGTTTTATCTGACTATTTTAATCTCCCCTAAATATAGACTGTGAACTGACATTCTGGTTTCAGAACATTTGGAAAATATTTAACCTTTACTTTTTTTTATTTTTTTTTTCCTCCTCATTTTCAGTCAGGAAACAAAAACTGGATGACATGGCTGTATTTAGTTTCTTCAAAAACTCTAAATTCAGGGACACTAATGACAGCCCATAGTATTTTAGATTGTAATGAAGGTCTTTGTTGTTCCCTAGAACCATCCAGTGATGATAAAACTAGGTCTCATGCCTAAATATTCAGCAACTTCTTTTTTACATACCATTTTGCATCTGAATTCCTTTTGTTGCTGCCTGTGAAGGTTTCAGTATTGCAGTGTTTGTTTTTTGAAACAAAATGAGATTTCTGAACAGTCTGGTATGAGTTAAAAAATCTGAATGTTGCCCCTTATACTTTAGTGTGGTATAAATCCATCTGTTAATGTTTTGAAACATTTTGACTTTCATGAAAACAATCGGATATATTTTGGAGAGAATGATTTTTTTTTTTCTGAAATACCTTAAAGACTACCATGTGTATAACCCTGTGATTTAGCCTAGTAATCTTCCTTTGTGAGGGGGAATAAACTACAGGATAAGCAAAATATTTCAAATCTATTATTTTTAAACATTTGTATAAATGTATTTGTTAACATAAAATGTGTTTTTCATTCACAGTAGCTGTAGTATATATAGTGGTCTCTGTCTGCTCCTTGTTTTACAGGTGCACATCTAGTTACCCAGTGGGTTCAGAGAAATGTCATAAGACAAAAATGTTTTATTCAGTTTGCATATCTGTACAACCACAGTTAGCAGGAGATAGTGAACCTTACAGTCATCTGAAAATATGGCTATATATTTTCCCTGAATGTAACCATTTAAGCACTTTTTATCCAGTGTCCATACAAAGCTGGTTTTTATTTCCTTTTTTTTTCCTGCAGAATGATTAAAACCTAGAATGTATATGTGTGGGAATTTTAGATAACTTCTACACATGATACATTAAGAGGTTTTAACTCTTTGTACCTTCAGACAAGGGTTTTAAACCCTTCAGCAAGGGTTTTAAATTTACTTTAGGAACTTTTCACATTGTCAATACATCCATTTTCCACCTAGCCAATTTATGGATGCTTCAAATATCAGTCTCTCTCAGCCTCAGTTCCTTCTCCAGAAATAGGTGTAATTAAAACAACTTATATGACTGTAGTACTGCAGAAACTAAATGAATTAATTTTCATGAAGAATTCTATAATGAGAAGTACCACAAAAAAGCTCATGAAAAAATAATAATTCAGTAGTCAAACGTATTTGATTAATGAAGAACGAAATAGTGAATAAATGGGAGTTTGCCAAAGCCATCCATTAAACTAGGCAGGCATCTTTTAGAGAAAGGATAATGTGAGGGCATGATTAAGAACACTTGTCTTGAATACGTAATAGGTGCACAGGCTATCTCTAAAGTGGGGCTTTTTTTCTGAGTGTGGAAATTGGTAGCTTTTAATTTCTTGTGAGCCAGTAATATGCTCAGTAATGCAGCAGTTGATCTACAGATTGAGACATCATAAAGATTAGCTCTTTGCATCCTAGAGATTTTTTTCAGAATGTGTAATTTGTAGGTTAGTCAGTTTTACCTAAATTGGAGTACTTTTTCCAAAACACAAGATGCCAGTAGTCATTATTTGTTGTCCAAAGACCACATGGTAATGAAGCATTAAATAAGCTTCTAAGAGAACTGGAGAAGTTTTATAAAGACTACAGAGATCGCCTCTTGAATCACGTAACATGGTAGTACAACAATTAAGTTACTAAAGACTTCATCTTTGTTTTAGACTCCCTTGGTCTAGAAATTGCTTTTATACCGCAGTGTTCATTTTGCAATACTGAATCCCATCACTGTTCTTTCATGTGAATACAGTTAATGCTGACACCTAGTGCAAAATGTCTCTTTAAGTTAGCAATTATTTTTATTGTTTCTGTTTTAAATACCGTATTCTGTATTTCTGTAAAACTGCATTTTATTCACTTTATATATTACATAGTAAAAGCCTGGTAGAAATTCTGACTGAAATTTAAAAACATCATACAGAAATACTTAGACATTATGAACGCTTATGCTATATTTTGATTAGAAGCAACAGATTTTAAATTTGTGAAGATGGTGGAATACTTCCTCTGTTAATTTGCTAGGTAGAAACACCTTCGCCCCCACCCCCCAAAAAAACCAGCACACACATCTTTTATTAGGCAGGTTAAAAACAGTCAGCTTTTTCTTGATGCACATCTAGTAGCTACATAGGCTGAGGGATTTCAAAAGGGAATTCAAAAGAGTAAGATTTCCAAAGCATTATGTGAAGAAATCTGAGTTTTGGCTTCTTTTGATGTTCCTACTTGATTTTCATTCAAGTAAATAGAAATTACACTGAGAGGGTAAAAGATTGAAGACATACAACAGAGTGACAATAAAGCAAATGTGGTATGTTTATTGTGAGTATGATGCAAATATTGCCAGCAATGGCTGCTGGCAGATATTTCAGGGAAGTCAATGGAAAGGGAGCTTAGGGGTTTAGACTAGACGACAAACTTTGAGATGGCAAAGTGCAGTAACATCAATCCCCCTATTCTGGCTGTACAGGCACGTTTATACCAAGGAAGGAGATAGACCAGTGCCTTTTATCTGGCTCTGAGGGCAACTGGTGCAGGAAGGCCAAATTCACTAAACTTTCTTCTCTCTCAAACCAGCGTGGAGCAAACCATGTTTCCAGGGATCTCTTGTGTGCTAGGTGCCTACGTATTGGCTGGGGCTCCTTTTGGCATAGGCCAAAACTGTGCATGGGAAGCATGCCAGCAATTAAACAGTATACACTTAGGTATTTCTGCAGCAGAAATGGCATTTCGTAATGAAACTGCACTCCTGTAGGAACTTGAGAGATCCGAAATGGAGTCAGCTGTTTTGTTACCACTGCTGCTGGTTGTCAGATCTTTGTGTTCGCCTATTGCTTGTCAATTTAAAGTGGAAGGCCTTTGAATGGGAATTCGTGATTCTGAAGTTAGACATTGCTAGTCTCACATTGGTGAAGAGTGTTGGGGAAGGATTAGGGTCTGTGATAATGATAACGATGATGATGACGATGATGTCTGTGAGCCTCACTGAATGGTAAATCCACGGAGTTCCTGATGCCCTTTGCCAGGGAGCTGCAGGGGCCGAGGCAAGGGGGACAGCATGGCTGTCCCTTGCTTGCCCCAGGTGGGGCAGGTCCAGTGGCAGCAGCCAGGGCCAGGCACTGCCCCCGACCAGGGCAGGTCCATAGAGGGGGGGCCGGGCCAAGTTCAGGCTGGGATGGCAGCTGGCCGCTCAGGGATGGCTAGGCCGGGCCACAGTGCGGTGAGAGCTGTAGCTAGGCTTTGCTTGTAACCTTTCTGTGACAAAAACGGTTGTGCTATTTTAGGTTTGTAAAGGAAGAGCCACACAGCATCCTGGTCTGTCAGTAGGTTTCCGTGACACTGTTATCATACAAACATGCATAAATAGCAAGTAATGGTATAGAGGAATCATCTGATTGCTGTTTAAATTGACTAAATTTAATGTTCAGATGTGGGCTTAAAACAGTAGAAAATGGGTGATGTCAGCTTGTGGAGAAACATCTACTTTCTTAAGATGTCTGTTTTTTCTTATGTAGTAAAAAGCAGCAGCTGTTCAAGAAACACAGGTCACTTTCAACAGCTGTCATAAATCAAATGTATCTTTGACAGTGATCTGTTCTCGAAGTGAGCACTCACTTCTTGGAAATAGCAACCACTGTATATCAAGTGGGAGGTATGTGTAGATAGGTATCACTTAGTTATCATCACAGGGATGTTTACCAGCTTCATTAAGTACTGTTTTTTAACAGATTAAATCCAATGGTGAACTGCTCATTAAAAATGTTCAGCTGCGGCATGCTGGAAGATACACGTGCACCGCACAGACAATTGTTGACAATTCTTCAGCTTCAGCTGACCTTGTTGTAAGAGGTAAGGTTCTCCAGGTAAAAGAGAAATGTTTCTGTTTTTCATCTAGATAAGCAGAGTGCTTCTGGTTATTTAGAATATTTTATTTCTCATCTATAAAAGACAGTAATTAAAATGAGAATTACATGAACATGTGAAGTCCTTAAAGTCTGCTCAGGGTACTGATTGTCTTCCAGTCACTTAGATATCTAACTGAACGTGCGTTTTCCTGAAAATCAATAAAAAAAATTTATTGTGTGTACTCTCCTTCTGTTGAAGTAATTTTTAGATAGTTTAATTTGGTGTTCATTATTAAATATCAAAGTAAATTTTAAGTATCATTTCTATCTACTTACTGTGCAAGAAGTAGAAGTCAATTCTGTTTTCTCATAATGCTTTGTTGATTACATTATTGTGTATGACACTAAGCCTACATTAAAAGGATTCCTAGTTTTCAAATGACAGAAACCAGGACATTTGAAGCTAAAGTTATCACTCCATTGTTAACTCATTTTTCTGTCTGTAAGTGCTACTGCAGTCTCAAAACACTGTGCATGCTCATATGGTATGTATCCTAAGACATACATTACCATGCGTGATTTCAGTAGCATGAGTTAATTCAAGTCCTTTGGGCATTTTACCCTGTTTTGTGCCTCCAGGTATAACATGTTCTAAAGTGCTAATGCTTTGTAATGCTGACAATTCAAAGCAGATATAACTTGTACTTGGGTCTGCATTGCTATCATGTTTTGCCTCACATTCCAGTTGTACTATAAAGCTGTATAGTAACTGAGGTATAGCTTGTGCCTTGATTCTGAGTTTCTGTCATCTGCAGATGTTGTGGACTTCAATGTTTTTGTATTTATTTTTCACTGGGTGTTAACAGCAAGTGAAATGTCATCAGTTTTGGGTGAAATGTCAAAGCAAATATGATACATGGTGAAATTGCATAATAAATTGCAGAAAACTGAAGAAAAAGAGAAGGGTTTGTTCATGTCCCTCTATTGTGTAAGCACTTCCTTTAAAAAAAAAAAAAAATCAGCTGCCTTATCAACCTTGTGATTCTCCTTCCAGCCTAGTAATTAGAAATAAAATCATAACTCTTAGAATATGGTATGGAAGAAATCAGCATTCATTTTATGCTCAAAATTCAGGTTTTAATATTATGAACACAGTCCTACTTAGTGCTGAGTACTTCTCACTACTATTTTTGTCAGTGGAAGACTCGGCATTTTACAGGCTTGGGGTTAAATACCCGTATCTGATGAAATATGACAGAAGTAACATTATAATGTCACTGCATTGATAGTAAGAGGCAACAGCAGTCTGGGAACACAGAGCTATGTCCCAGAGCACCTTATCCGTGAAGCAGTAAAGGATAGCCGCTGTTCATGCAGATGCATGAAGATTTTTTGTCTGTCCGCAAGACAATGTAACAGTTCATATGGATTGTCCTTTGTGATGTTAGAGTATTAAAACTGGTATTGTGTTTAGGAGAATGGATAGTGATAGTAGTGCACAGAAGGCCATGTTGTCAAGCCCCTGAGTACACCAACAGGCCTTAATGACCCTGATCAGCCTCATCCAGGACACCCACCTACGTACTGTCCATGGGCCCAGGAGCCCCATTTAAGCTCAGCCCTTGGCTTTCAGTCCTGGCCTGAGCTATATTGCAGATGTGCCTGCTCCAGCTCTGTCTCTCTGGCCCTTGCCTCCTGGATGGGCTTCAGACCTATGCTGTAGGTGCCTTCTCTCCTGGATAGACCTCTTGGATGTATGCTGTAGTTTGTCACCTGGATGCACCTGGATGCCTGTGGTGTCCAGGGCTGCCTTACCAGCACCCAGCTCTGTTCACCATATGCTGACCCTCCAGGACTGTTCCCCATTGTTGAAGGCACAGCCTACCCCGGGGTTACCCTTAGGTCCTGGCTCAGCTTTCCTGAGGGAGCAGCTGGTCCTTGGTGCTTCTAGACACATGCCATTTTCAGAAACTTTGATAGTGAGGTGAGAAACTGTAAGAGATCTCTCTCAAAGAAGGCAGGGAAGAAAGACCTTGGCACTGATGAACCTTTCCGTACTCTTCTTTGTTTCAGTTCATTTCTTTTGATTCCTTTTCCTCAGTTTTACGGAGAAAGCTGAAGATACATTTGGCACACTATATGTTTAGACATGATGTAGAAATCTCATTCCATTCCTATGGTTGGGTTGTTTTGGTTTTCTGTGGTTTCCCTGTACATACTGCAGATAAGTTTATCCTGTTATTTCTTGTTTGTTTGTTTGTTTGTTTATGTGCTCTGAGACTTGTTCAATCAGATTGTTGGATAATTACCTGAGTCATGTTGGCATGTTGTTATCTCTGAAAGTGGAATCAGAAATTACTTCTCAATAGCTCTAATGCGTTGTCTCTGTTTTTACACAATTGGTAATGCATATCACATAACTGTGTATCATATAAAACAGAAGCACAGTAACAAAACCAGAACAGTCAATATGAAGAGAATAATCTGAAAATATCTATAGGCCAGTTTGTAAGTAGGTACTAAGCTTTGAGTTACAGAATTACTGTGTCTGGTTCTTTTTTTTAGCACAGCTTACTGAACATTGTGGCATCTTTTATAGATCAAGATTCCAACACTCGCATATGTGTGTGCCTGCATCACTCTCTTCTTAGCTTTCTAGTCTATGGAAAATCACCTTTGCCTGATCTGCACGTTTTAGCCTCCTTTCTGGACCAAAGCACAGTACACCTACAATGAAAAAGTAACCCACACAATGTGGCGGTGTGAGAATAGTACTAATAAAAAAAATCTTTGA
Organism: Chauna torquata; assembly: GCA_013399475.1. Classification (NCBI taxonomy): domain Eukaryota; kingdom Metazoa; phylum Chordata; class Aves; order Anseriformes; family Anhimidae; genus Chauna; species Chauna torquata. The sequence goes on from VXAL01007020.1 coordinate 51,342, forward strand.
AATGTTAAAAATGCATATAGAAAAGTGTAAGCATTTACTACAGATGTTTTTGCCTGTTGTTATTGTTCAGAAGTAAACCAGATGTGGTTTTATGAAGAGGTGTAGTACTATTTATTATACTTAGTGATATACCTGGAAAAAAACAGGCAAGTTTTTGGGAACAGAATCATTTGTCTTCAGATCTGAAGTACAGCTAACCAACTTAAAGCCAAATATGGATTGATAATAATTGCTGTTATTTTAACATGGCTATTTTAGTGAATTACTATGAGTGGGAATGGTATTTGATACTTGTAAAGCATAAAGATGAGACTGTGAACTATTTTAGGACAAGTAGCTTTTACCTAGAAGGTTTTAGCTGGGTGGTGGGAAGATAGTAATGTGCCATAAAACGGACATCTCTATGTAGTTCGTGAATTTTTATATTCACTAGAGCTATGAATTTTGAAATTCATCTTTGCAAGTATCAGCTTTTTGAAGAAAAAGAAATTATTCTTTTGAAAGTATTTTATAGGTATTTCTTGCTAATCAAGGCTGGAAGAGGCAGTTTTGTGAAAAATATTTTCTCTTTGACAGCTTCTGTTTTTGTTGGTGGTTTTTGTGGGTTTATTCTGCTGCACAGGGGTTGTTTGATTTCACCCATGTAGTTAAAAAGACTGCTTTTTGGTCACTGGGTGTAGTGGATTCCACATTTTGGCATGGATTTAGAGATTCTTTTTATGGGAAGGTTTTAGTAGGACTTTACAGAGACAGTAACTACTTCTGCTTTCACTCAATTTATATTAGTTTGTAGGAAGTTCAAATCTCATAATGGGTTTACTAGGTTTGGGGTAAGATGAAAGGCCAAGAGAAATGTGAAGAGGTCTACAGAAATGTCTTTCAAGGTACAATTTTTCTCCAGTATAAGTCTCAAGATTTTCCATATAAATTGCAGTCAAGGCCAAAATGGAACAGGCAGAAGTATAGGTTAAAGGTGGGTCGCCAGTAAGCTCATCAGTAGGTGGTAGTTAGAAAGGAAGATTTAATGGTTTTTTTTCTGAGTTCACTGTTGTTCAAAAAAAGAGCAGGAACAGTTACAAAGTATCCCTTTTTCACTCAAGAAATTCTATTCTCAATATTACTACTTAGGCAGGACTCATGGAAGTTTCATTTGGTAGTTTTCAGATGCAAGAACAGTTATCCTCTGAATCACTCTATACAATATTAAAATACATTTATACACATTTTCAATCTGTTCTTAAATAGAAAGTGAGACTCAAAAGCCTCATATCTGATAAATGCAAACAGGAACGTTAGGGAACTTTCCTTTTTTAATATATTTAATCTGTGAACTGAATTACTAGTTTTTTTTCTCAGGTCCTCCAGGACCTCCCGGAGGTATAAGAGTAGAAGAAATTAGAGACACTGCTGTAGCGCTTACCTGGAGTCGTGGAACAGACAATCATAGCCCTATTTCTAAATACACTATCCAGTCAAAAACTTTTCTATCCGAAGAGTGGAAAGATGCTAAAACAGGTAAGAATAATGCCAGAAATAATGAAGCCAATAGGTTATAAAATGTTTGATTGCTAGAAAGCTTGACTAATCAGAAAATAGTCACTATAAAAGGAAACTAAGGAAGCTATTAATGTCCATGACAGAGTTTGGGAGCAGGTACTGTCCTATCAGTGTGTTGTCAACATTTTTGTTCCCAGCACTAGGAGAGCCTGAAGTTAATATCAAGTCATACAGAAAAGAACAGGCCAGGTTTTTGTTTCTGTTTCTTTTCTTTTTTTTTTTTTTTGTCTCTTTCCTTGTTGCTTGAAATATTCCACATCAACTACTGGAATCGTAAAAAAATTATTTACAGGTTAATTTGGATGACAAAGGGATGTCTTAATTTCTCTATTTGTTATGCAGAAAGTTGGTTGAAATTGTCTGCTTTTTCCTGTGAACAGGCTACTTTCCATTTGCATTAAAACTGGCACCCCTGGAGAAAACATAGCTAAGGTTATCCTTCTAACCACTGGATGTCATCAGTGTGCCATGTAGTTGTAGTTAAGGAGACCTGCCTGAACACAGAACACACTGATGTATAGTATTTGCAAGATTTAACATAAATGCATACATTTTGTGAAAATATTTTAAAAATACTAGTATTTTTGAATGCTTTATGATGGATAGCATTGCTACAAGCTATACAGAGTTGTCATATCAACGATTCATTAGGCCATAGTTATAAATTATAACTTCAGTTCTTTTCTGTGGAATTAGGGCATCATATACTCAGGATTTCTTAATATTAAGAATATTAATAGTTTCAGCTATTTTCTTTCAGTTAAGTTGTCCTTTGAAACTACAGAGATAGGTGTCTAAGAAATAGACATTGACATATTAACCTCAAAATCTGTTACATTAGTTGGAATTTCTTAGAGTAAAAGGTTAAAAATACTCGACCTACTGCCTTAAATCATATTTCTCTTCTAGTTCTAGAATATGTGGTGTATGTAGCTTTATAGTATATAATTACCTCCAACAGCCAGCACTAGTATATGACTTATGGTTAAGTAGCTTGGAAAATAAAACTAGGAGGTCCCCCAGTCCCTTCCTGTCTCTGGTATCATGTCTGATAGTTTATGGAGAATAGATTTCTTTGAACTTTTAAAATAATTAATTTAAAAATTAGAGCTGTTCAAATAATTGGTTATTTATTTCGGTGACTATCTGCAGGAGGGAGGATCCATTTAGATCAGCCTCTCCTTTTTTCAGGATAAATTATATTTCATTTCCTGTTGAATTTTTTCTTTTTAATAAAGAATATGCACTTAGGGAGAAGCTAGGTCATAGGAAGATATAAGAATAATTTATAAAGAGGGTGTGGCAGCTCTGATGTTGTCGCTTATTGTGCTGCATGTTACTGGAACTAGAAACATTTGTGTAGGAGATAAAAGTGCAAGATTCAGATCTTCAGTCTGGTTCAGAGCAGACACTTGAACTCACTTCTCAAGAAGATTCCTTACTTGCATTGTTATAGGCATGATGGGATGCACGTCTCTGCATCTCTGAAGTTCTGCTTTGTGTAATTAGTGAGATTAATGAGTCATTGAGACATACAGTCAGACTTTGAGTCTTATCCCATAGCATGCTGAGTGCAATTCTCATCTTTGGACAGAGAAGAACCTAGATTCTTAAATTCCTTTTTTAAGAACCTATCAGGAAAGATAGAAATGTTTCATTTCTGAAAAGTTGAACTATTCCAGTGTTTTCAAAATCATTGCTTTTCATTTGAAACACACTGAGTAATTTTGGTTTATAGATTCCCTCAAAAAAATAGGTGAAATCACCGTAGTAACCATCACTGGCACCACTGCAAGCATTACTTAATTTCTGGGCTCCTCCCAGTTTGGCTCAGTGTTCACTTTCATATGAAAGAAGCATGGTGATCAGTCCAAATTGATCTCTCATCAGTATTTAGGCTGTCATTTAATGCTGTTAATTTTCAATGTGTGAAACAAAAAACATACTTTGGCATTGCACTTTGGAAATATTGTTATTATTACTACTACTACCATTATTCCGAAGCCAAATAATTCATCTCAAGTTGCAAAATACTGAGTGTGTTTTTTTGAAAAAAGTGTGTTCGACTTCACAGTATGGAAGTATGTGTAAATAGGTTATGTAATAAGTTGTTTACATTTATGTTGCTCTTTCCAGTTAAGGAGATCAGAGCATTTTGGAAGGATTAATTCTCGTAGTGTTGAGCATTCATAATTATTTTGGGAATTTGTGGCAGAGCAAGATTAAATGGGGGTATTGAAAGCAGCGAAGGAGAAAGACTGCCAAATTTTTATCACAGCTTGGATGCCATAGGAGTTTTGCAATGGCATTATTGACTGGACAGAAAAATAATTTCAGTAAGGTTGAGGGAGGGTGGTGGGCAGATGGAAAGAAAATGTAAAGTGTTTTGCTTTCTCCTTCAGGGCCTCACTGTGGAATGAAAAATGTGATGATAGAGGTAGAGGAAAACTGTGTCACTGTCCAATGCTTACGCTGCTGTTCCCATTTTTTGCAGCCATTGCACTCATATTTTCCAAATCAGCCACCTTCCCAGTGCAGAATATGTCATTTCTCATCACCCTCTGAACCCAAGACTCTAGTTTGACAAACAGCTCTTGGCCTGCACAAGAAATGAAAATCCTCTTTCTATAGCTACAGACAACTATAAAAACAACCACTACTGTCTGTGAATTGTAGACAGAAAGAGAGTCGTGAGTTATACTTCTCATGTACGGTAAAGAAGCTCATCCTTATGACAACAGTACATCTTTTTCACAGGAATTATAAGAACACTTATCCTCATCAAATCAGAATGAGATAGCAGGTTGTAACACACTCGCTAGTAAGGTGCACCGAAATATGACCACATTCTGTAAACCACTTTTTATCAATTGATCAGTCCCTACATTTATACCTGTCTAGCCCTTGTCTATATCATGATTTTTTCTTTTATTATTCTTGCATTACAGATTTCTCCTTGCATTTGTCTGTAGGTAAAATGAAGTTCTACAACTGCAAGATGTGATTAATAAGGATACCTTCATAATTAAAAGTACTTCTTTTGCTAGTTCACACCCGGTTAAAACTAAGTCTATAAGGGTTTATCCAAGATAAAGTCATAGTTTCCAAATTCCCAGTCATTGCCAGGAATACTCCTCATAAAATGTGGTATCCCTTATGTACAACATAATGTTCCTTCAGTCGGTGGTTGCAGAATGGTGGCGGTTTAGTGGATTTAAAAACCTCATTGATGACTCATTGTAAAAATGCTGTTTTCTAAAGCAATTTCTTATTTCTTTTAGAGCCATCAGATATTGAAGGTAATATGGAGTCTGCTAGAGTGATTGATTTAATTCCATGGATGGAATATGAGTTCCGAATAATAGCAACAAACACTTTGGGAATAGGAGAACCTAGTATGCCATCACAGAGAATTAGAACTGAAGGCGCTCGTACGTAAACATAAAATGTCATTTTTATGGTGTGCTTTTTATTTCCACATTTTTATTAAAAAATTTTGTAATTTTATTTGGTAAAAAAAATATTTTAGAAGATGCAAATCCAGAAAATATCTTTAGCCACCAGTTACTCTAAATTTTAGTAAGCAAATACCAGACTGTCTAGATGTCCTAGCCTTAAAGCGTACAGGAAAGAAACATAGTGATAAAAACAGCAAATTTGTCTCCATTGTTGAAGCAGTCATGCCGTGTCTTTTAGAGATCCCCTCACCTCTATGATTGAGGTTGTGTACATAAATGCATGTACTTGCTTGGCAATGGGATTCAGGGCTTAGGAAAAAAACTGATGCATGATTTTGACAAGGAAAATGTCCTTTTGCTGTTTGGTTTATATTATAACTAAAGGGTACATGACAGGATGTGTGTCTTACTGTATAATGCCATTTTTTTGTGATTGAAGGTTTGGTCTTGTGTCTTCTTATTCCACATGAGAGATGTGACATTATCCAACATAACACATGCCCTTATCAGTCTAATTGCTCAGTGTTAAAATCTCAGAGCATATTTAAGGATATCCTTTAGGCTTGGGCAGGTCCTTTTTAACATGGATTCTCAAGAATGAGGAATTAGATATTATTATTCAAGATAATACACTCTGTTTGGACTGTACAAAGGAGATAACAGCAGTGCTCTAGGAAGTAATGTGTCACTGCAAAAAGACTGTATTCAACAAGGCCTGTGTACCAGTATATCCTCCTCAATTCTAACACCCATGTGCAACCTTGATATATTTATGGCTTTTAAAAAGCCGTTGTCCCATAGCTTGAGGTTGCAAACTAAAAATGCAAAACCAAAGTGAGAAAATTAAATTCTGCAATTAGACCTGCTAGGTCATTGCTTTGATTAGGTAGCATTTTCAG
>VXAL01007020.1:63622-131809 GCA_013399475.1 Chauna torquata
AATGGCTGTGACCAAATGAAAAAAAGAAAATTATAACCAGGAGGATAGAGACTAATGCAAGATCTGAAGTACAAGATCATTTCATTCCTTCCTATATGTCCAAGTAGATTTATAATCCAATTATTTCTCTTACATAATGTCATGTTTTTTACACCTGTTCGGTATTGAGTAGCTCAAAAACAAATGAAGACATAGCTTCAAATGTTTACTTCCCAAAAATCTTCTACTGCTTTGTCTAGCAAGTGTTTTTGAATGGAGGCNGAAAAAAAGAAAATTATAACCAGGAGGATAGAGACTAATGCAAGATCTGAAGTACAAGATCATTTCATTCCTTCCTATATGTCCAAGTAGATTTATAATCCAATTATTTCTCTTACATAATGTCATGTTTTTTANAAAATCGTTCTTACACTAGGGCTGTCATCCAGGCTGTTTGCTTTGTATAGGATTCTGCTTTAATTTAGGCAGCTGCACACAGTGGTAGTTTTAGAAGACCAGCTATCTGTGAAATCTTCTACTTTTCGAATTGCACGGTTGTCTGTGAATTTAAACTTAGGTTGCTTGTGGTTAACACCACAACTAGGGACCAAATAGCCATCTCCCTTTTGGCATAACGAGTTTCTCAAATTTAATCTGTTGGCAGTCATCTTAATCACCAAGTATACTCAACTTCAGTTATACCTGTGTTCTCAGAAGTCATGTTCTAGGTACATGGGTATCTTTCCACTGTCTAAAGCTCCATTATGATCCAGACTTTACATATATTGGCAGTTCACCTATGTTCCCCGGAAAAGCCAAAGTTATATATGTAGAGACCTGCAGTCAGCTGCATTTGCCATGATGCTCATCTTCTGCAACATGGAGTCATAGTTAGTGTACCCACCCAAGAAGCAAGAGGCACTCAGTCCAGGGTATTGTCCATGCATAACCCATATTCTAGAAGAGTGCCCTAACCCCAGTGAGAAACCACTTTCCAGTTTTTTGTTGAAGCTGAGCCAGTGTTCTGCTAGAAATGCAGGTAAGTATGGGGAAAAAAGAACAGCAAGCACAAGGTAACCTGTTTGTTACCAAACTCTGCTGATGTCAAATCCTGTTGGATTCTGGGTGTTACTCAGACAGCTGGTTTTGGCTTGTATCCAGTGATGGTCCCATGTTGTCTAGGTGTCTAGGCCCTGGTGTATTCACCTAGCTTCATCTAGAACCAGCTTTTCCATCCAAAGCTGTAATCATGAGGCTGCCTGTTTTTAATATTCCTGTATTGTTATTCTTGTGACTTTAGCATTGACGTTGCAGAGCAGTGAAATTTTACAGTAGCTGTAGAGAGAATTGTAATTCCAGATGCAATGAGATCTGATAGCTGGCACACCCAGGGCAGGGGTCAGTTATCCTTAAGATGAATAAAGTCACAAGTCCCAGGCTTTGGTCTGATTCTTTACATTTTTCTTGGAAGCTTTGTCATGAAGAAAATAAATTCCATCATTGCTCATAAGTCCTTATCAGACATTTTTCAAATTTTGAGTTCCAATGTCTATGCTTACCTTGATTTTTTTTTTCTTGTTGTATTATGCATAGTAGTATTCTAATGCATATATTGTTTCTGAAGTCAAAAATAAAATGTTTACCTTTGCCTCAAGATAAGCTGTTTCATCTCTGTGAGGTTTACAGGATGGGAAAAGGTGATTCAGGAAGCCTGTTTTGAAAGGATGCTTTCGGTCAGCCTTCACACGCACCACTGACGTGATTTTGGCCGCACTAGGTGCACTATCTTGTAGTTTTGGTTGAGGCTCCATGGACTGAGGAGGGATCACTGAATGTAGAGCTTTGGCAAAGGAAGCAAAACTTTTTATAGCAGATGATCTTCTGTAATTTTGTATTTTCCAGTATTCCTATGTATAGAAAATCAATTATAGTTTCAAGAAATACCTTTGGATAGATACCTTTAATATCATGCTGAAAGTGGAAGCCATTTTCACTTAAACTTTTACCAGTTAGAAGCTAGGTGGATAGTCTAAACCAGCTAACTGGACTCCCTCCATCATCACTGAAAAGAGGTAGGATTAATCATTCTTTGATTAATCTCTCTTCATCAGCTGTGCAGGTTGCCTAGTGACCAACTTTAGGTAAATGAATATAATTTAGACCAGCCACTTCAATTTACTCTCTCTGTCTTGCAAGGATATCTCCACATGTGCACATGGACCCTCATACTTGCAGAGTGTGTCTGTGTTTCATATCTTCTATCACTTACTCCTTAGGAAAGCCTTTTTTCTTAGCTACAGCTGACAACAGTTTTAGTACACAATTGTTCTTGGTTTCTTTCTGTGGGCGATAACTTCATGTGTTCTACAGTGAGTTTGGATGAGGAACAAGACCTTAAAACGTACTAGTAGCAGATGTGCTACTACTACAGATCTGCATAATGAAGGTGGTGCATTTTTAAAGGGGATGGGAGTAAACCATAGAAGCAAACCAGAAGAAAATGGAACTTTAGTTCAGTATTTTTACAGCACACTTATTGATGCTTTCTGTAGTATTTATTTTTCTTTAGAGATCCATTTGTTTGATTGGCTACAATAATCAATATTTTGTCTTTTGTCTTTTTAGCCTTTGTCAAGAGAATACCACTATGGCAATAACTTTGGTTACATAGTGGCTTTCAAGCCATTTGGTGAGAAAGAATGGAGAAGAGTTACAGTTACTAATCCTGAAATTGGCCGGTATGTCCACAAAGATGAATCAATGCCACCTTCCACCCAGTATCAAGTAAAAGTGAAAGCTTTTAACAACAAAGGGGATGGACCATTCAGTCTCACTGCTGTCATTTATTCAGCACAAGATGGTGAGTAAAAGCTCCAGATAATTTTTACACTGAGGGCCCAAATCAGCACTACCAACATCATTAGAGAGAACCAGCTCCCTGTCACTGATTAATATAGCACCTATCCTTCAGCAAGGAGGGTATATCTTTCTCACAAAACACTTGCAGGTCATAATAAAGAACCTCAGGCTCTACTTTTTGTGCAATGGAGAGCACCTGGTCGTACTTGCTGTGTTAATGAGCAATGTGCAGAAGCATTCAATTTTTTTCACATTTCGTGTTAAAAGATTTTAGAATCTTAAAAAAAATAAATTCTCATCTTCATATTTGTTACCAAAAGATTTACATCATTGTCCAACAATTATGTCTCTGTGATCTTAATACGTGTGATTGACATATGTATGTTTTTTCTTCTTAACAGACCATACTAAAGACTATTATTCTATCACATCAGTATCAGAATTTAGCCCAAAAATTGTGAAATAATGATAGTTCAGTTCTATTTAGTTGTATTTTAAGTGTGTTTAGAGTCTAATATAAATTAGCCCTGCCACATTCTTTGCTCTGGGTTGGATGTTAGAGCTACCAAGTGAATAATTTAATGAAAACCTCTTTGACATTTCACTAAAATCTTTTCCTTAATTCTTGCTTGAATTATTTCACATGCTGTGATCTTTACAATTGAAGTTTAAATGACATTTTCAAACAGCAGGGGAGAGAAAGCACTAGAAGGTTTACCTTAAATCAGAAGAAATATATACAATATCCTAATTGCAACATAATCACTCAAGCCTGTTTTAAAAAAATACAGTTTATTAATTTCTGCCAAAAACCCAAAGAATTGCTCATATTTTTCGTTCCGTAGAACAAAATCTTTTTCACAAAGTCAGCAGATCCAGACCAAAGAGCCAAGGGGAGGGATATGATAACAAGGCCACATTCTCACACTTCCGACTCTATGCTTTACTCTGTGTACTTTATAGGAGATTTATGTTCATGATCCCCATTAGCACTAATGGGAACTTTGCACACAAATCGCCCACACACAGAGAAAAGATAAAATAGCCCTTTTGTTTCTTACGATAATTCAGGATTCAAGCTAGCAACACTTAGCTATCTGAAGTGATTAATATTAATCCTTCTTATCAGAAAAGCATACCTTAGGATATCATCTTCAACAGCTGCTTCAGCAAAGAATGATCCTTTTTGCAATTGTCTAAATGAGTTAATAAATTGCTGTGGTGTAATAAAAGCCATATCTGCCGAATAACATTTCAGTATCCATCCTTTCTTGGAGACATTATCGACAGCTGACTGATAAGCTCCCATGTGTTTATGTTAGGATTACACTAACCATGTCAGGGATGGGAGTGTGTTTGTATAGCTCTCTAAGTTCAGAGACATGGCAGAGCCTAGTAGCTCCAAAAGGCAGAAGAAAAGTAAATGTGCAGTAGTGCTGGCTTCCGGATAAAGAAATCACTTCAGTGGTTGCTGATATTCTAGCACAGACTTCAGCAAAGTTCAGACACTTTATTGGTAGAAACACTTGTGTACAAATGATGCCAGATCCACGCAGCAAAAGCAATAGAAGCTCAGAGAACCTACATTTTTTCTTTGATTTCAAGCGCAAGAAGCACCAAAACTGTCAGATTTGTGGTGCTCTAAACCTTACTAGTAGTGCTAACAGCTTGTGTGCAGAGCTATGACCTTGACTACTGACTATATCAAACACAGGAACTGCAGGACAGATTAGAAGGGTTTTTTCCAATAGATGTAATGAAAGTTAATCCAAAGAGCATTCTGCAGAGTTTTCTGACGGCATCATGACTTGCACCTCACCTCAGAACCTTGTAGCATTCTTGCTGGCTTCCAGCCTTTAGTTTGTAACGTTACATTTTTAGAAGATAATTGTGCTATGACCACTATTTTTCAGTGAAGAGGACATATTGGGAGGCACACTTGATTTTTTTTTTTTATTGGTAGAATTGCTGAATTAGAAGGCTGAAGAAAAGCAGCTGATGTCATCTTTCTGGCTTAAGAAAGACTGCAAAATATTTATAGAACATAAATGCCAAATAAGGATATAAATTACACAGAGTTCATAAATAAGCATAAGCAGATGAAATATTGTCTAGAGTATTGTATCAGCAAAATCCCTGGCAGTTGAAACATTTCAATATGAAACATTTTGGCAAATTCTGTAACTGATACAATGAAGAGTCTGACACTGATTTGAAACTGGATGAGGTGATCACATCTATTCCACCTGCACTACTGTACCTCTGAATCAGCAAGTGATTTTACTACTGTCAGAAATCACAACTTTTCAAAGGCAGTAGTGGGATTTTAAAGCAATATGGTCATACTACATTCCATGCTTACATGTATAAATATACATATGTACATACATACATATAATTACAGCATTCCCATTAAGTTGTGTGTTTTGTAATGTATCTATGTGTGTCTAGTTATAGCTGTGGGCATCTTTATTCACCTTCACGACTGGGAAATTTCTGCATTCCCACATATTTTAAGCCAAGTTCCATGTCTGACAACTGCTAGTCATACCTTCCATTGCTAGCAGAGTGTAATGATTGCTAGCAGTGAGTGCAGAGGCCTCTTGCTTATCTAAATGCCTGTCATTGTGAAAACAATTTTGCAATAATGTTATTTTTTTAATTATACATTTGCATTATTAACAGTCATTGAAAGACAGTTACAAAAGGTGACTTTGCATATAAGATTATTTTGTTACCTAGGATAATTTTCATAAGAGATGTAACTGATTTTTTCTTAACAGTGGCTGTTTTGATGCATAGTTGACTTGATGCCCAGCTGGAAGATTAAATGTATGAAAGCTTTCTTCAGCTCAGGCTGCCATGCCTGTCTGTTGCAACTTGTTTCAAAAGATTCACGAAAGAGAACTGTTCTTAGCTTGGAAAACTTTCTCTTTTGTAGACATTGCTAAGTTTATGACTTTTCAAATTCCTTACCTTACTTACAATGAAAGCAACAGTGAAATTAACAGCTTTTTATAGTTAACCTAGAACTTACTAATTCTGAGCCCTGAATAAAAGTATGTCACATCACGATGGTCTGTATTCTGCGTTGGCTGGTGTCCAAAACTAAGAAAACAAACAAAATCAACTGTCTGATGTATGCCTGATAGAAGGGTGCTCTTGGATTATTTCACGCATGTGTTCAGGTTTATATGTGCCACTAGCCAGCTCTGTATCTAGTATCTGGTCTCATAAAAACTCTGTCATCGTGACTGACATACACATGAATATTTGTGCATAGCTATCTTAAAAAAAAATTAATGTATGTGTTTTAATCCGTCAACTGCTGTCCAATTTAGTAAAAGATCACTGGATGCTTCATTCAGTTCTTTATCAAAGCTGATTTTTAATTTACACAAATTTCAGTACGGAATCTGTTGAAGCATAAAAATACACAGTCTGAGCCAAGTAATAGGATTGTTGCTTTGCTTTTATAGAGTCTTTTCCCATACAGATCATCAATGAATTTAAAGCTTACTCAAATAAAAGCAAATAAAAGCAGATTTAAGACTAACTTGGCCCTCCGATATCAAGAAAATAATACAAAATATCGAAGTGAGAGAAGCCTCTCAAAGTGAGTATAACAGTATCACTGGATGAGATTGGATATTTAACATGTATTTTATCTTCTAGCTCCAACTGAGGTACCTACAGATGTGAGCGTAAAAGTTTTGTCATCTTCTGAAATTTCTGTTTCTTGGCACCATGTTTCTGAGAAATCTGTAGAAGGATATCAGGTGAGTTTAGAGGTGACACTACATGTTTTCTCATTAACTTAATTTCAGTAATTAAATGCAAGGATAATTCCAGCTGTAGCATTCTAGCTCTTAGAGTTCACTTCTCGTTAGTTATTGTTTGCTGTCCAGATTTCACATCCAGAGAAACAGATTTTTTTTGGTGCTATGTACTTCGTTACTAAGACATTAACAAATGTATGTACTCACTGTTCAACTGAAAAAAGGCATCATTGTTTCGCAAAAGAATGTTGTCTGTTTACGTAACTGAATACCTGTCTCTACCTTCTCAAAACATAATGAAATTAAGTTTTAGGTGTAATTGTCAACACGGACATGAAATGATAAGTAACTCATGACCCTTTTAAATTATCAGCAGTTATTGATATAATTCACCCACAAATCCTATAGTAAGTGGGACTAGGTGACAAATGCCCAGAATCCAGTATAACAGATACAATGGAATTGTGCAAGACAATGTTTTGTTCATGATTTCTGTTCCCCACCTGAGAAGGAGCTTCAATGTATGTTTTTTGGTCCAAAACTACTGGTAAAAACTACTGGTACTACTGGTAAAAATCGTTCGTGTCCTTGTACAAAGATGAAAACAACCACAGGGTAGGTGCAGCTAGAAACAGCCGTGTAGCTCTTCAGCAGGGAAGTCTTACATCATCCGTGCACAGTGGATGCTGATGAACTCTGCAGTGTACAGCCAGCTTACTTTGGCTGCATTCCAGAAAAGGGATTTGGGCATTAGTTTATTAGTGATTTGCTTTGATATTTAAGTTGTCAGCTGCTTCATGGTAGCCTCTGTGTTCCAAAATGAACACATACAAATGCAGAGTAACCTCATAGAATGTGTCTTTGTGACAGAAATATATGAATAAATGTTCTTTTAATTACTAGTACTTGCTTCTATATTTCATTATCTATTTCTGCCTCATGAGATATATGTAATGTTTTTGGGATATTGTAACAAGATGCAGATCATAGTGAAGATCTCAATAGGAACTAGCACAATGTTCCATTTAAAACTTGATTCTACACAGTGCACACATAAAGTTTAAAATTATAAGCACAGGATGCTGGGGTTTGAAATAAAGACACTGACATAAAAAGTAGCTCTTAATTTACTAAAGCAGCTCACTGGTTTGGTGTTTCATATAGGTTGTGCAACTAGAATCTAATAGAAAAAGTCATGGTTGTAACTGAGAGCAGGATGGAGAGCATAGATCTGTGAGCTCAAATCAGCTAGCCATGTAGCAGCGGTGCACTTTCAGGTTGGACAGGTTGGAAGTTCTGAAGAAAGATGGGATACCCTGCAAATGGGTGGAGAGTTCTGTTAAACAGAATACAAATGTGACAGACGTAGCCTTAATTTAATAGCTGGAGTGTAATTGTTCATCCACTCATTCCTAGAGAAGTATTACCCTTCCACAAATCCAGCATGAACTGATTGCTTGAATATGTACAATGAGCAGTGGTGTTAGAATCTTGAGTTTCTTCTCTTTTTTCTTTTTTTTCTAAAGTAGTTTCTTCTAGTTATCATGACTGTGAAAAAAGGTTAGTATCTGACACATCAATAAGCAGACTAATAGGCATGAATTACTGCCCCATGGCGCTCAATAACGTGCTCATTCTGAGATCTTTTTCTCTAGAACAATAATTAGCTTCATTCTAGCAGAGGGGAAAGCAGCAACGGGCAAGCCTGTGCTTCTGCATGGAGGACAAAAAGAAAGTCCTATGCTCCTGAAGATCAGAAGTGCTATCCCCATCGGTCCTGAAGGAGCCGTTGTACAGGGCAGAAATAGAGAGGGCTCTTCTGGAAGGTCAAGGCCATAGATTACCTTTGCAAAGTTACAATACAAGCTGTGGAGGAAAGAGCACAGATTTGGTCAAACTACACTGTAAAATTAAAATGAGTATGTCTGGAAGGCTCTATCTGTATAGGCATCAAGAATTTTTCCAATATTTATTTTTTAATTAGTGCTCAGCTGTAACACTTGCTAGCAAAGATGTCCCTCATTCATCAGAACACTTTCCCAATTTCACTTTGGTCTTTATTATTACCTGAAAATGGCATAACTGACCTTCTAAATACTAGAGTTTAAGAGGTGGGAGTATTCTGAGCAAAGTACCTGGAGGTATTTCACCTGTGACATGACACTTTTAACACTAGGAGGAGTCAGATTGTTTTGACACTAATGCATACTATCAGAATGACTGCCCTCATGGTGATGAGTGTGAGCTGATACATTTTGCCATTACAGGGGAGTGTCCTCAGCTCACACTTAAAGAAGAGATAAAATATGAAAACTATCTCCATCCATACAGAGAATTTAAGATTTATGAGTTTTTGAAATAATCTGCTAAAAGCCACCTCTTCAGTGCATACCGTACCAAAGACACTATATATTTCCTGCTGCTTCTATGCAACAGATGTTTATTTTATTAAACACACATCACTATTCACTGCCATTGTCCCTCTTACTGAAAAGTCATTAACATTTTCTCTTACAACGAACAAAGTGTCTCTTTTATGTCCCTCCTATGTAAAACTTCCATGAATATGAAAGATGTTCTTTCATGACACTTACAGAAACACCTTCTGATGTATTTCAGTGTATTAAAATTTGAACAGAGAAGGGGACAATGTAGGATAGTGGTTTTTACCTGATTTTAACACAGGTTGAATTGGCTGCACCAATTCATGATGGCTAAGACATTCCCTTCCCACAGATAACTGTGTGACCCCTTTGTTGATTTTGGCTTACCTCCTTCAACAAACTGTAGAGTTGGGGTGAAATACTCTCCCGTGTCCCCTGAGGATTCATGAGCTACCCTAACAAGGTAAATACAGAGTACCAGTGTCATGGTTTTGGCTGGGACAGAGTTAATTTTCCTTGTAGAGGCTCACACAATGCTGTGTTTTGGATTTTTTGATGAAAATAGTGGTGATGTTTTTGGTTGCTGCAGAGCAGTGTTTACACAGAGCCAGGGACTTTTCTGCTTCTCTTGCTGCCCAGCCAGCGAGGAGGCTGGGGGTGCACAAGGAGCTGGGAGTGGACACAGGCAGGACAGGTGACCCGGACTGGCCAAAGGGATGTCCCGTACCATGTGGCATCATGCTCAGCAATAAAAGCTGGGGTAAAGGGGACATTGGGAGTGATGGCGTTTGTCTTCCCAAGAAAATGTTACGTGTGATGAGCCCTGCTTTCCTGGAAGTGGCTGAGCATCTGCCTGCCCATGGGAAATAATGAATTCCTTGTTTTGCTTTGCTTGCGCGCACGGCTTTTGCTTTACCTAGTAAGCTGTCTTTATCTCAGCCCATGAGTTCTCGCACTTTTACCTTTCTGATTCTCTCCCCATCCCACCTGGGGAGAGTGAGAGAGCAGCTGTGTGGCACTTAGCTGCCTGCTGGGGCTAAACCACAACATCCAGGAAAAAGCAGACTGAGGTTCTTATCCAAGCTCTGAAATAAAAAGGAGAGCAAAGCAGGAAAATGTGGATTCTTGTAGCAATGGGGCACATCATTCTAGATACCACTTCCAGAGAGGCAAGAGAGTGAAAGGGAGATTTCTAAGTATTTTAAGAGACCTTTATAGTATTTAAATAATATGTGAGAAGAGAAACCCAAGAATAAGGTAAAGAAAACAGTACTTTTTCATAGCTCTCAAGGGAGTCATCTTATTTCAAATTTTTGATTTTCCAGGAGTAGTTACAATAATCCAAATACATAGATGTGACTCACACTCTAGGAGTAGTTAAGTCCACAATATTGCAGCCAAGAACAATAATATTTGGGATTTAGATTTAATTTAATTTTTAAATTATATTACTTCTGCCTGAAAAGTAATATGCTCTCAATGTGATTTACATTTTCATTCATTGTTCTCACTTGTCTTGTTTGATGCCATACATTACTTATTATATTATGCCCTTAGCATTAATGTAGTGTAAATGAACAGTAGGATTGTAAGAAGTTTTGCAAGTCAGAGATATTCAAAGGCTTCCAGCATATGCCCTATGTGTAACAAAAGCTTCTCATATAGGGTGTTTGCCATCTTTAGGTAGAGTAGATACTTAATTAACGTAATAGAACATACTGAAAATGAATGAATTAGTCTTCAGTGACCAGTTAATATCTACAACAAAGCTGCCATTGGTCCTGTTGTAACTACTACGTTTTTGGCCACCTAGAACTTTACAGATATCCTTTTGCTACAGGCTAGAAACTTGTTTGAACTTTGGGACAGAGATAGACCTGATGTCCTCTGGTTCCCGCTATACAGACCCTCTCATGCTTGAGTCACTGAAAGTTAACAGCTAATGGCACACAGCTGGTTGCTTTCAACAACAGCGGTTTATCAGTTTGTTAATTATAATCACATAAAAACAATTCTGAGTTGAAGATCGTAGTCAGACTTTTAGCTGAAATGACTATGACAGTTCAAGATCTCATGGTAGTTTGAAACCATTCATGAAAAACAGAAGTTACCTGCCTTCCAGAGAAGCTTGCAGAATGGATTGCGTGCACATTCGTCATTCATTTCAGGGCAAAGGCTGTTCACTCAGTAAGACAGCCACTGTGGTAAGTGGGAATTTCATGAGTGGGAGTGCCTAAACTACAGTAAACTGAAATTTAGGATGCTAGTGGATTACGTTTCCAAAACACTGTGCAGGACATATATTTACATAGCTAAAAATTACCTGCTCTTGCCTAGTGAAAGGCAGGTATGCATGCTGTATTTAAAAATGGGAGCCAATTCAGCCTGCAGATACAATTTGATTCTCTCTATACCAGAAAAAAGCAAGAAAAGCCATTATGATAATGTCACATTTATAATTATCAGTGTATGAATAACTTCTAACAGTGGTGGGCAAGACTGAGGCAACAAACACTGACAAAAAACTTTAGTATTTGAATGAGAGTAACCTCTGTTTAGTGATGTTGGCTGTTATAGTATCCAAAGACATTTGAAGTAGATGAAGGGAAATCCTCTACTGCACTTCTCCTCATTCAGCTACAATACACACTCTGAGTTAAAACAAAGAAATAGTTTTATTAAACATTTAAATTTGAATAAGTGAAAATAAAGTCTTGCCAAACAAAAGTTGTACCCATAATTTTTAAAGAGGAGAATTGCAATATTAGCACCTTGACAAACTATCTGCTTTTCTAACATGTTCTTTAAACCAAGTTTCCAAGGAGAAAACTAACATCAGCAAAATAGAAGATTAAAGCAGTTGCTATTTAAAAGACAAAATGTCAGGATACCTGATGTCACTAATCAAATCTTACAAAGCAAGATTTTTCATAGAGCCTGAAATTACCAACAGCATTAGCCTCTTCATAAGAAGGTTTAAAAAGATTCTCATGTAGCATACTCTAAAATCATTATGAAGACTGGCAGAAGCAGAGCAGAAATGCTGAGAGCAAAAATACTCAAAACCAAAATGTAATGGGTACAGCTTTTCACTCTCTAAGGTGAGTTTAATAATTTATTCTTATGCTAATGGTTATAAAACAGACAAAACCCAGAGGGTGACAATGGTTTACTCTTATTTGCATCTCATAAGGCTACGCAGAATAGCACCCTGAATATGTGGCAGACCCCATGTAATGGCATCACTTCATTAGTAATAACTTTGTTTTAAATTTCTGTTTTGTAATTGTGTCTGAAATATTAACCTAGATATCTGTATCAGTTGCTTGTAAAGAGGTGCACTTTAGGTGCTGCTAGATCAACGCTGCTTTTGAAAACCAGAGTTCCTTTTTTGTCTATTTAAATACGGATTTAAGCATCTAACCTCAAACACCGACTTGTGAAACTGTGGTCAAAAATGAGGTCATAAAGATTCATTATGGCGTTTTCTTTGGTTTAATCTTTGTGTTTGTATCTGTCAAGGCTATTTTCATACAACATACCTGAGACAACATACAGCTTGTTTCATAGAAAATGCTTACTTTTAAGAATAACACAATACTACATCTGTTTGTTTTGTTTTGTTTTGTTTGGGGGGGGAGGGTTGTTTTTGTTTTTTTAATCTCCTGTTTTAATCTTTGTGGCCTAGTTGAAGTGCCCTCATATATCAATAAGAACAGTTTTTCTTTAAAATGCCCTTACAGTTCTTTAAAAATATTTTAAAGAAAAGAATTTTTGATGCAGTTAATGTCATAAAACTTTGAAGTCTAAAGGCCAATTTAGCAGAAGAGCTGCTGTGCACATAGCTCACAGAGAAACAGGTAAGAAATAGATACCAGTTCAGGTCTCATTATTCTTGAGGCCATGCTTCTTTGGTGATGATTTATTAAAACTTTTTAATCATGGAAAGAAACAGAAACCAATGTGTGTATTCAATAGAATCTGTCATAGTTATGCTTCTATGACTGGGCTCAGGTATGTCAGGGAGACATATGGCCTGGTTCATATTTTCTGAAGAAATGTGTAATGAATTAAATGAAATGGAACAATTTCTTGAAAAAAAATCTGACAGAATTTCTATGCACAGTTAATTGAGTTTGGATTTTAAGATGTTAGAAGTTTACATTTATGCTTTTCCCATATTTTAAGTATTTACAGGTTCTTTCTCATCTACTTTGACAAATGCCACATTGTACAGTGAAATCTGATTGAATTTAGTAAGAGAACTTCAGAAAACGTTTAGGTACGCATATCTAGGTATACACACACACATAACATGACTGAATTCTTCTCATTTTTCTAGACAGAAGTACAAAAGGAATAGATTTATAAGAAATTTTACGCAAAATATCATGAAATCAATAGCAGAGTGTAGTCTACTCTGAGGTGTAGGAAAACAATATTAAAGTTCAGATTAAAATGCCCAAAAAACAAATCAGCAAGAAACTATCCTTATTCTCTGAAGGCATTATCCATTTCCCAGACTTGTAATGACTTACCTGAGAACAAGTTAAACCACTGTGAGAAAAAGTTTCATAATACACTCTTAGTTTCTATTTCTTTACGTGTATATACAGTTTGGTTAAAATCATAGCCTGGAGAAGAAGTTCCATGCTATTGCTGTTCAATGTCTTTAGCTCACTTGTTACCCAGAGTGTGTCTTATAGAAATACCCAGTATACATCATTTTTGATAAACTTTCCTTATAACAAAATATGCTAAATTTAATCATTCAATTTGATTGCTTACAGATTCGTTACTGGGCTGCTCATGATAAAGAAGCAGCTGCACAGCGGGTACAAGTAAGCAATCAAGAGTATTCAACCAAACTGGAAAATTTGAAGCCTAATACACGCTACCATGTAGATGTTTCTGCCTTCAATAGTGCAGGCTATGGACCTCCCAGTAGAACCATTGATATTATTACTAGGAAAGCACGTGAGTAAATGGAGTATTAGGTTATTTATAATGTTGCGTATTTCATTATTGCATGTTGTATGGTGTTTATCATGTCTTCAAACTTGGCTTCTCACTCATATACCTTGCATTCTCCCTTTATATGGTGTTGGTTCTTGGTATGAAAAATTTTACCAAGGCTCTCCTTCCTCGCTTTTGTTTCCACGTACAATGTGGCTATCTTACAGAAGGCAGTAAGAAGACACAGGTTTTAGGCTCATAGGATAATTCAGGGTGGAAGGGACTCAGAAGGTCCAAACTCCTGCTCAGAGCAAAGTCAGCTGCAAGCTCAGACCAGGTTGCTCAGGGCTGGGTCTTGAAAACTTCTAGGGGTGGAGACTGCATTATCTCCCTGGGATACCTATTCCACTGCCTGACTTTTTCCTGGCATCTAGTCTCAGCCTCTTGTAATCAAATTTGTGCCTTTTGTCACTCATCCCTCCTGCCATGCACCACTTTGAAGAGCCTTGCTCCATCTTGTCGATAACCTCCCTGTAAGAGCAGACAGACTGCTCTTAGGTCCCCTCCAAAGCAGTCTCTTCTCCAGACTGAACAAGCCCAGCTTTCTCACCCTCCTTTCGCAGGGCAAGTACTCCAGCTCCCCACCAGGTCAGAGGCCCTCTGCTGAAGTTACTGCAGATTATCAGTGTCTTTCTTGTACTGGGCACCCAAAGCTGGACGTGATATTCCAAGTCTCCCCTTGGTGTGAGCTGGGGTGGCAGGACAAGGAGCAACAATTCTAAGCTGAAAGAGAATAGATTTAGACTGGATATAAGAAAGAAATTTTTCACGATGA
This sequence comes from Chauna torquata, assembly GCA_013399475.1. Lineage (NCBI taxonomy): Eukaryota > Metazoa > Chordata > Aves > Anseriformes > Anhimidae > Chauna > Chauna torquata. The sequence goes on from VXAL01007020.1 coordinate 78,415, forward strand.
GAGCGGTAAGACAATGGAACAGGTTGCCCAGAGAAGTTGTGGATGCCCCATGTTCAAAGTCAGGTTGGTCGGGGTTTTGAGCAACCTGATCTAGTGAAAAATGTCTGTGCCTACGGCAGGAGGGTTGGACGATCTTTAAGGTCCCTTCAGACCCAAACTGTTCTATGGTTCTAAGTGATGAACATTCAAACCAAACTTGGGCAAGCTTGGGCTTTCTGTTCAATCAATGGGGGGAAGGATTGTATTCTGACTGACTATTAAATAATGACTAATTGCCTTTTTCATTAACAGGAAAGGTAGCCAGGATCAGGCAGCTTTGAAAACTGGGTGATCTGAATCACAGTCTTGTATTTACATGCCATAATAGGTTTCTGATTATAGCTCCTGATTTATTAATGATACCTAGCACTAACATATTCTGAGCAATGTTCAATTAAGAAATACATCTTGTATTTAAAACACTTATATGAGCTAAAAATATGTACAACAAATTTGAGGATTTCTGTAAGTATATGGTGTATTGGGCAGCTTGGACCTGCAGGGTTCATTTGTGTTGAATAAGAAGACTTCATTTTATAAAGTTATTGTGTGAAATATGATTAATGGTTTCTGCAGTGGGGTACTCTGATTACTGCTGAGTTAAATGCTTTAGAATTGCCTTTAAATGGTTAAATATTAAATGTCAATGAATAAAAATGACTTAAGCCACATTTCAGCGGGGTTCTGAATGTAGTTGCATGCCAGCAAACACACATGGTAAGCAACATAGTAAAGGGTAATGTTGGCCACTTCCATTCTGACAACACAGAAAGGCAAACCCACAAAGCAGCCACTGCACAAGCCATACAAAAATTGCCAGGCTGGAGCTGCAGCAGTTCATTCCAGGAAGGAGACTAGCCTTTAACTGTATGAAGATCAGCCATAATTTCCCTTTTTACATTTTTACATATCAATAAAAATGTCTTTGAAGGTTTATGAAATCTCATTTACATGCACATTGTACATATGTTGCTTTTCAGCTCCAAGCCAACGTCCAAGAATTATCAGTTCTGTAAGATCTGGTTCAAGGTACATCATCACCTGGGATCACGTGAAGGCAATGTCAAATGAGTCTGCAGTTGAAGGATACAAAGTATGTTCTGTGAAAATAATTTTTATCTTTGTGTATCCTACGTGAGCTCTATTTTATAAATGGTGGTGCATTTTGGTACCTAATTGGACTTAAACATAGTTGCATGCTAAAGATGAAGGTACTGTGCTCAGAGATCGCAAATATCTAGTAGGCTTAGGTGAAACTGGTGGGCTTAGTCAATATGATGAGAAAACATTGTGGCACTGAGATTCATCTGAGTAGTAAGCCATATTATGGAAAAATTTATATCTGCTGTGGCTGCAGGGACATGATTTCCCATATTATTATATTTGGTCTATTGGCTAAACAGAATTCAAAAACAGTTTCAAAAAACTTTACACTTTAACCATTTTTCCTTATAACAGCTGCATTGTTCCAGCTTTCTTTTCCCATTTCCATGGGAGCTACAGTTCCTGGAACACAAGTTCTTTAATGTCAGGGAAGGTATAGGAAGGGAAGGGACACCTAGCCTTGATAGATGCAATTACTGTGTAACTAGATCAAGTGTGTATACTAACTAGAGAGTGTACAGAAAGCTTCAAAAACTAGTTCCTGTTTAAGTTTGCTCTTTGCATGGTAGTAAGAAAATTAGTACCATGTTCTACATGTACAATTTTTCTTTGAGGGGTTGAATTACTTCCTGGAAATTGCTGAAAATGTTTCCTGGACATGATTCAAGAAGGAGTGGAGATCTTTTCTAAAGGTTCCACAAGACATATACTGTCACATTTGCAATAGTTTAACAGCACTGATACCTAATAATAAAATTAAATAATTGTTTGATTTATGAAAATGGTAATAAATTTTATGTCAGAAAACCCAACTGAGAGGTGAGATTTTTATTTGACGTTCTTTGCCACCCTCCATTATTATCCACCATCATTCAAGTACTTATTCTAAATGGAGAGGCTGAAATTATTTTTCAAAAGGTGATGTAATTTTATAACAGAGGAAACAAGGAGGAAACATCCTGTCTAGATTCACCTTTCATAAAAATAGAAGAAGTGGAATATGCCACTAAGTTTTGATATATATATATAGGCTTCATGCATAAATAAAAACCTGATACTTCTTAGTTCATCCACTGTACATATATGTGTGTTTTTTGGAAATGTGGCATTTCTGTAACTATACTTACTCTGACTTTCCTAGGTGCTGTATAGACCAGATGGACAACATGAAGGCAAGTTGTTTTCAACTGGAAAACACACAATAGAGGTCCCAGTCCCCAGTGATGGTGAATATGTTGTTGAGGTCCGAGCACACAGTGAAGGAGGAGATGGAGAAGTAGCTCAAATAAAAATTTCAGGTGAGCAAATACTTCCTTTCTTGCTTCCCATGCTCCTTGGAAATCTTGGACCACATATTTTCTTCTTGTACACTATCCAGAGATGTGCACACCATTCCAGTCCAAAATTGGAGAGGTAGCTAGCTCTTCAGCGCTGATGACTGCACTGATAAATAGGGTTTATCTTAAAATCTTCCAGAAGACTGATAAAGCACACAGGACCCTTCAGCAGCAGCCCAGCTCAATCCTGGATGCACTGCCAATCTTCCAAATATCACTGTTCCTCCTGGTGCCACCAGTTAGGCTGTCACTTTTAGTAGTGTACGGCAAGCACAGCTACACGGTACAGGCCTCAGGCTCAAGAAGTCAGCTTGCAATAATCCTGTAGTTGCTAGCATCTGTTACCTCTGCATCTCATTCCTTTGTCAATTGCCACAAAGAGTTGAGAAAGTAACAGAAGAGTAAGTGGTCCACAGTGGTCCACAGACCAATTGCTAGGGGAGTTCCACTTCTCAGGGTAACACATACAGATGAATAAGCAACGAGAAATGCAAAGTGCTTAACTTCAGAGTGGTTTGGATGATTGGTAGAGAGGGTGAATGAGGCTGATGCAACTTGTGCTCAGTGTTGACTCTAAATACAAGGTCAGACATGGTCTGCACATCTCTTTTCTGTTCGTTTTGTAATTTAAGTAATGCCTTAGCACATGTTGTATAACACAAAAAATATGAATAAACATCAAAGACGTGGACAGTGTTTTTGCAAGGTTATGATTTAAACGTGTTGTATTCTTGTCTTTTTTCTTTAATTAAAAAATGAACTTTGGGGATAGTAAGACTGAAACACAACAGTGTTGTTGTCACACAGTCAGTGCAACCGTTATTGTGTCTTTTAAAAAAGCAGTACCTATGCTATATTATCTGTGTTTTTTGAGAGAAGCTGCCCATTCCAAAAGGAATGGACCTCTGATCTGCTGTTTTTCAATAATATGTACAGTTTATATCACCTAGTGTGAACTCACAGGTATTGCCAGTTTTGTTTGGATGAAGCATCTACACCAGTCTTGGTCAAGCGGAATCTAGAGGTGGAGAATCCATTGTTTGCCTAATAGTTTGTTCTAGTGATTAATCACCTTCACTGTTGACAATTTTTTTGCTATATTTTTTATCTATATTTATCTGGTTTTGGTGTCCACCCATTGTTTTCTTTTATAGCTTTTGTGTCTGGTATGTTCTCCCCATTAAGATAATTATATAAATCAACCAAGTGACCGATCAAATGTTAAACAGACTCAGTGCCTTCAATTTCTCAGTGATAGCATTTTCTTCAGGTCTTACAGAATTTTGACAGCTCTTCTCTCCACTTCTCAGACTTCTGAGAATCCCTTCAAGACTGTGAACACTGTAACTATATGCACTGCTGTCTGAGGAGATAGTCTCGTCTCCCTACATTTACTACTCCCGGCATTATTTATGAAAGGTTTTCATTAGTCATTTATTTCACTGCACTGGGCTATTAAATGGTGTTCAGCTTGTTCGTCCAACACCACCCCTAAATCCTTTCCAGAGTCCTAGCTTTCCAGGATGCAATGTCCCATGTCGATCCGTGTGCATGCCTCTTCTTTCCTTAGTGTGTAATTTTGCCTGGGACTATGATTAGGCATAGTTGATTTGAATGACTTTAAGTGCCCGTGCTATCTGGATTTTTGTGTGACTGTATTCTCCTCATCACTCTTTACTGCTTTGTTGTTTTGGTTCATGTGCACAGTTCCTTAGCTTTTTAACTTCTACATTATTGCTGAGAATGATTGCATTGTGTTTGATCTGTTAGCATTTGCTGTGGAATTACACGAGAAATTCAATGAGCATTCTTCAATAATTGTGTTTTGAAATCTGCTGGTGACTGAATTCTTAATCCATTTAGCATACACCCTGCTAATTGTATCATTTTGTATGAAAATGTCTTAGGGTACTAAGTCAACCACTTTACAAAAGCCATAATAAATTGTATTATATTATCATACTTTGGGGGAATCACTTAACATTTTATGAGTTGAAAAAAAGTTAAAGCTGCTGCTATCTTTAGGACATGTATTAGCTCGTCTTTGTATCATACATGTATTATCTACCATAAGTGTGGTGCAAAGACCTCGTAGGTTGCAGCAGATAGATTGCTTCCCAAACTGGAAGCAGAACCATCATGCCAGCACAATGTTGAGCCCAAGCTATTAAGTCTTGCCAGTAAGGCATGCCCCAAGCCTGCCTGTACAGAGGTAGCACCTCTAGTTTGTTAGCACCTCCAGAAGAGCTAGCACTCTACAAATGCTAGTTTTCTATCGCTCTGTGTTCCACACTTCAGACAAGTTTTGAGATGCAACTTCTGCTATACGCCAGATAGATAGGGAGGGACTGTACCTCTGGGAGCAGCATTCTCTGGTTTCAGTTTAGGAAAGAAGACTGAAAAGAAGACAAAAGACAGGGCAGTCTCTTTGGTACACACAGTATATAGAGAATTGGGAAAGAATTTAATGTGATTTTTGTACTCAAACCAGGCTTTTTCTAAAGAGCAGAATGAAGTGCAGCTTTAATACCTACACTTGGCAAATTCTGTCTGCTAATTTTTATTCTTAAGGAAATTTTCCAGTAGTGTGAGATGGTTTAGAATAATTGCCCAAAAAGGGTGGTTGAGAATTATGTGGCAGAGTGGTAAGAAGATTTTAAGCAATGATGATTTTTCTTGGAAACTTGCTGAGAAGACCTGGTTTCCTAGAAAGGTATGTTCTGGTGGTCAGCTGGCCAGAAAGGAACTTATATATTTAGACTGATGTAAACAATAGGGAAGGCAAAGCACAAGGCATCTTAATCTAATTCAGAGAGGACCATTGCCTTTAGGCATCTGATTCCAAAATTTACAAATCAAATTACTTTCCTGTATAAGTGAGTGGGGAGAATTAGGCAACTAGAACAAGGATTCAGAATAGCCTGGATGCTGACCAGGACTGGCCAAATCCTGGGAGGATGCACTGAAGAGAGAGGAATGTCTAGAAAACCTGCGTGTCTTTCGAACTGGTATTTTCCTGCTATTCATTGGGTATCAAATCCAACATAATCCACCTCATACACCTGAGTTAGCTATCTACATTTCCATTAAATCAGTTGTTACCTAGGGTGTAATTCAGACGTTTAAACATTCAAAAGGTTAAACAAAGCTTGTAGCATTTGACATGCTGTAGATTATCAGGGACATCGACATAATGCTGGCAGGCATGACAGGATCTACAGGAGACTGTACACCTTCTGAATCAGCAACTGGAGGCCAGGCAGAATGTTAGAAGGCATCTTTCGGCCTGTATTTCAGGCACCTGAATTGCACTTTTTTGCAAACCAAAACCATTTCCTTGATTTGTGTGGCTGCTATTGCTGTGCTAGGCTACAGTGTTGTCAGTGTGTTGTACATGTGCAGTTCTAAGCACATGTTGAATTATATCCTTAGTGGTTTAAGTACAAGAACATCTAGTTCAGGAACCCTAACTGGCCCTAAGGTCTAAACTTAGATATTAAAAATACAACACGTTTTAACAAACAAAAGTTACATTTGAAAGTCAAATATAAAAGAAAATAGTACTGTATGTTATTTGTAGCACCTTGTCTAAGGCAGAAACTTTTTTTGTTTTCTTCCCCCTTCTCACAGAAAACCTAGGCATAGGCTGAAAGGGGGAGCAAAACAATCCTGAAGCAACTTTGCTATCATATAACCAGTCACCTTCACAAGAGATGCACTTTTTTAGTTGAGTATGATATAAAAGTAGTTTACCAAACACAGCCGTCTTACATGCATTTCTTTTTATCTTGAAATGCATCTTGAAATGCAAGTGCTTATCATAAAATCACTGCATATATGCTGAGCCACATTTCAATATATTGCTATAATCAGTGTAAACTAGTTGTGAACTGTCATATTTTATTGACCAGTGCCTGTCGTCCAGTTAGGGGTTTGGAGATACTTTTCAAGCCTGTTATTATAAATTCATGAGCTACACAATTTTAAATTCATTCTTGACATACCACAACCATTTGAAGATTGGAACTACTTTTTTAACCAAAGGAGTCAGTTCCAATGGCTAATAATAGGCTTATCTGTTTTCTCTGAAACATATTAATGGCTGAGAATTTTTTTTTGTCTCTTATGCTTTTCGGATTGCAGTGCTTTGTCATAATGCTAGTATTAATGTAAACAAAGCAATCTTGCAGTCAGTCAGAACTAAAATCATACAGTATTCAGTTCTTTTCTCACTTCACTTGTGTAACTGCACTGGCCTCAGTGCAGTTAATTTATGCCAGAGAAAGGAAAAATAGAAGCAAGCTTTCAAATCTGAAAATTTCATCCATGAGGGAGGATGGTAACTGCTTATTTGGGAAAATACTATGAACAAAATGAAGATGCCATGCACCTTCAAATATGAAATCAGGTTAATGTTTCACTTTAAATAGCAACATGGACAAAGAATTATTTATATATTGCATATGTTTACAGCAAGAAAACAAAATTACAGCTTCTGTGTTCACTGCTTATATATAAATATATGTATGTGTATATATATATATGAATTCCATTTGCCAGAGGCATATTTTATGATCCTGAAAAAATATTTACTTTGAAGTATTCAGCTTTTTCAAAGCAAAATGCAAAATTGTTACCCATACTAATTCATACAAACATTTTAAGTATTTAACTTTTCATTTCTTTTTTTTATTATGATTTAAAGAGGATATTAATATTTATTGCATGTATTAGTATCAAGTAAATCAGGTGATCATTCACTTTTCATGTGGTACAGTCAAAATCTTTTGACCACAATTTGAAATGTCCCCATGTTGCAAAGATGGTTGCCATAATAAGAAAACTAAGAGGAGAAAAGAGGTAAAAATCATAAGGAATGCTTATGAAAAGAGGCCTCTAACTGGCTGTATATTGCTTGACAGTCCTATGTTACTGATCTTGGAACTTATTATGCATAAGGTTCTACTAAACTAAAAATACACTTCTAAAAGAATTCTCCTCTATGAGAACTACAATTTTCACAGTGCACTTGGCTGTTGTCTCATGACCTGAAAATTAAGTAGAAAATACTCAGAATACCCTCTAACCTTGTACACAAATCTACCAAAACAACTTGTTTGTTTTTCTCTTATTTCTCTTGATTTTCCTTCATCATGATATTTCATTTCATCACATTTCTAATTTATTGGTACTGCCCAGTTCCAAACCTTACTTTGAGAACTAAGGATCAACAATTCCATACATTGCAATATATTCAGTGCTAGAACAAGCATTTTCTTGAAAAGCCATTATTTTCCTTAATTTCAATTTCTTCTCTTTTTTTTGTATTTAAACTCAACAGTAGGACAGACTGTGGAAATGTTTTCTTATCTGGTTATGTTTTTTAGTATGCATTATCCTATGATAATCCTGATGCTGTTTATTTTGTCATTTATGTTTATTTATGTGGGAAAGTCTGAATACACAGAAAGTGTGAATGCAACAAAATTTCATTTTTAGCTGTAATGCTCATAACTAAGCTGTGCAGTGGTGGTTGACAGGCAGTATAACTAGAAATTAGATGCGTGTACAGAGATTTAAAACAACAGAGTTTCAAGAGAACAATATTACACAAAACAAGAGAGTATAAGGTACTCATTATCTGAATCATGCTAACAAGACAGTAGTTGCTATACATCAGAAAACAGAAAAAAGGGGCTGCTGTCTTGTAAAGGACCTTGTAACTTCTTACCATGCACTGCTTTCATCTTCAGTCTGAGTTGCTACATGCCTGTCTACGTGAGCTTGGGAATTGCCTGCAAAATCCCAACTGAGGGCTGTTGCACGGTCACATGTGTGCTTGGGAACTCTGTAATACCTTTCAAAAGTAGCAAAAAAGAAATCTACCACAACTTGAGACACGTTGTTACATGTTTTAACATGTCGGAGATTTTGCTGGCTGTCACCAAGCTTGCAAGAATGCTATAGGAAGATGTAACTGTCACAGAAAACATATCTATTTTTAAATTGTTGTTGGATCCCAGAAAGTAAAGCTGAGATACCAAAAGATACTCAAGAAAGATACTAAAAAACTGTAGAGGAAGTCAAGTGCAGGTACTGCAGCTATGGAGTGAATTCTGGTTGAGAAGTGCAAGAGAGGCAACCTTCAGCTAAAGTAAGGATGGTTAGTAAGGTAGTCATGAGTAGTAAGGAAAAAGTAAGTAGGAAAATATTACTCACTTTTCTTCACAGTATGAGAATGAAGGTACTTAGTGAAAGCAGGCTGAAAACTGTCCAAGTAATACTCTTACATGGCACAAAATTAAATTGTGGAACTTCCTGTGCCAGGATGTTGGGCAGGACAAAGTTATAAATAGACACTTGATCTATCACTACTTTATTTAAAACAATGTCCTATATCCAGCCCTTGACTCAGGAGCTGCTGATTGACAGAGGTGGGAAAGAATATAAGACAAAAGTTGTGTTCTGCATGCAATGAATTTGTTGTTCTTTCCACTGCGTCTGTTACAGACCACTGTTAGAGTCGGTGTCCTGAACGGGACAGGCCTTTGGTCTGACTCACTAAAGCTGACCCTATGCTCCCAGCTTCAGGAAAGTGTGCTATGAAATGCTTGAATGATATTTAGTTGATAGACAAAAGATTAGTTCTTCTTTTGAAATCCTTATATACTCTACTGTTCTCAGCAGTTTGGATGTTACCCACCAATCAATGACTGACTTCTAAAATGAGAAGAAGAAGAAGAAATTATGATTCACTGTATAGTTAGATATACCTTTTTGACAAATTTGGCAAGCTTTTGATTCCCATTGCTTCAATAGGACACTATTTCAATTTGTCAATGAATTAAAGGTCTACCATTCAAAGTTAATGTGGCTGAATTTTTCTTCTTCATTATTTTATTTGGTTATTGAGATATATCATATGGGTACTTTCAGTTCTTTCATTAGACCAACACAGGAACACTATACTCCATCTCTTTTATGAAACAAAATGCTTGGTGTTTTATATGTGCTTTACCATTAGAAGAAGATGGCAGAAATCTGAATGTTCATTATGTATTTTAATTCTCTTTTCCTTAAATGTAGCAACATAGCAAAAGAGAATATTGCAGAAAAATCACATAGCCCATAGAGTAAGTGCCAAGATTAGTATTTTGCTTTAAATAATAATTCCTTTGATGCATAATGATTTAATTTAATGCAAATGCATGTTCTACTTTTACCTCTTTGTAGGACGTTTAACTATTGAACTATTTTTATACAGTGTTTTTAATTGCTTTGAGAAATCAAAGGTAGCCAGCTGGTGTTTAGAATGGTTTAAAGTAATCTTTGGAGGACTCATCTCGTTATTTTATTCCCCTTAATAATCTAGACAGGATTGCAGAGGTGATCACAGGGATGAAGGAATGAAGAAGGGAATACTTTCTAGCCACGATGATTCTTATATGTTTTAATTTTTAGTAGCAAGCACTGGAACTGCATTATTCAAATCCTTGTGGTATTTTTACGTTCAGTGGTCAACAATCTATCTTACTTCTTAGGGGTGTCTTGGAGTGGTGGCATACGCAATTATATTAAGCCAGTGGGGAAGGGAAGGAGGAATATTAATTCTGTCAAAGGGATCTTTCATCTAAGTTCATGTGAATGTTTCAGAGTATCAAATCCGGTGCTTGTAGCTTTTAGCTATAGAGATGCTGAAGTAAGAACTTTACCAGGAGAGAAATTCTAACAGAAGGTCAATTAAAAAATTTCTTCTCCAGTGGGAGACAGTGAGAGCTTGGTGTCTTCACCTTCAGCACCCACAGCCTGCTCCACCTCACAGCCCTCTCCTGGCTCTTCCCAGAGGCTCCAGGAGAGAGGACGCATTTTTGCAGCACTGCCTTCTGCTTTATCTGTATTTTTACCAAGGGCTGCACGGTGATGGGACTTACCTATATGTGAAGACCGTGTAGCATATGGCCAGCTTCATGAGCATCAGACCTGCGGCATACTGTATGTGCTGTGCAAGTCTTGTTGCGTGCTGAGGAGGGATAGTGGCCTCTCCCTGCCATGAGGTGAGCACTGTCATCCAGCCCATTGAGACTGGTCCCTTCTGCTTTTGTAGAGGCTGAGAGCATCACTTGTCATCTTGTGATATGTGAGCAAGGCTTCAGGGCTGAAAGGTGAAGACTTAAAAAGGGCAGGCTTTAAATGTACCTCAGTACTTATACATGCTACATCTGTTTCCAAGAACACAGAAAATTCCAAAACTGTAGTAGTTTTCTAATCAAGGCACCACCATTTTGCACCTGAAGTGTTTCTATGGTCCACCCATTGCACTATGTGGTTATCTAAATGTGAGCTACTTGCAAGTGAAAAGGTGTGACTTACCTGCTGTATACTTGGGATACATTTATTTGCAAAAACATTCACAAATCCCTATTTTCTTGAATAAGGAGGAACAGGTTCCTCACTCAGAAATCCCCAGGCATACCAGCTGACCAAAGATCTGCCCTTTTTCTTCTTTTCAGGGTTACAATGAAACTTTTTCTTCTGGCCTCCCATTTTTTCCTGAAATATTAGCCCTTCTTAATTAAAAATCTGTCAAAGAGTCTCTCAGAGGAGGATCAACGTCCTCTGAGTGGTTATCAACCATAATTTCTGAGGCAATGCAGAATATAGCTGTGTGGAACATTCACAGCCAAGTGTTTTGCCACACCAGACAATCAACGTAATCACAGATGAGCTTTTCTATATGGATGAGCTGCTAAAACTCGCTCCAAGCTCCTCTTGCTGCTTCAGCGGACGGTTTCCAAGAGCAAACACCTCTTCTTAGCTGAACACGTGATTCAGCATTATTTGGTCTGGCAGTAGTCCTGGTGCTTCTTGTGAGCCAGTTTGTCAGGAGTGATTGCTCACGATGGAGACACAGAGCAGACACTAAGAGGTAATAACAAGCCTTTATGTAATAGAAACTACCCTGAAACCCACAAAATGTGTGTGAAATACAAACACAACTTTTGCCTGGGTCACAGACCTCCACAGATTGTCTTTGCTGTTGTTTGTTGAATATACCACTTTAAAAGTACATTTTAAAAATACTACCTGTGGTCTTCTACTTAACTATCCATGCAAGATAATATGTAATGAGCATTAATATATGTGAAGGAGAAGAGGACTCTGAGAAATAATTCACATTTATTGACATTTAGTAATAGTCTGCCAACTGAGTATTATCTCATTTTCCTCAATATCTAAGTCTGGGGGCCTCTAAGCAGGGCCACAGTCAATAGAAAAGAAGCTCATGCAGCTGCTGGTGGGCACTGCCAACAGGCCAGGTGTCATTGCCAGAGCAAAACAAAAAGTTTGCTTTGCTCTGGCGTATGACTTCTCAAGTAGGAGAAGAAAGACTAACAGCGTGGGTGGACAAACCACCCAGACCATCAGTAGTCCTTTAAACATCTTCTTAATGATCTCTCTCTTGTTCTTGTAATAGTTTAGAACCGTTCTAGAGCTACACAGAAAACATTAGCAGAGCACAAAGCACAGGCTAATGCACAGACAGTGTTATTGCCAGCATATACATCTACTCTGCTGCAAAACTGTAATTCATAGGGCTGTGAATTACTCTATAGAGCCTTTCTTGAGATGTTTATGGCATAGACAAGAGGAAAATTTCCTCATACCCAAACAAAGGTATTCCTAGACAAGGGAAAGTTGGACCTGTGACATAGCAATGGTGCCACTGATGCAAGATAAGCATATTCTAATTAGTTCAGTTATTTTCCATTTACCATGAATAGGGATAGCAGAATTTAAACCATGTCTGCTGATACTTCCCATCTCTTTTGCAGTAGTCTTTCATGAAGACACTGTTTCCAGCTGGGACAAGCGGAATTTTTTTTCAGAAGCCAGTTCACGGAACAACAAACCCACCCATTTATTTAACGCAATGTAATTTAACCTAAATAAATTGTATTTCCTTCCTTCCCACTTTTCTGTTCTACCTGGGTAAATACGAAAACACTCAGAAAACAGATACTGATGAAGCCTAGTAGACGGTAAAGAAACTAATGAACAGTTTTCAGAGGATCTGAGCAGGCAAAAATCCCTTTTTTTTCAGTCAGCTCATTTTTTTCCCAGAGAAGTGGGCATGCTTAGTTGCAAGCAAGGAGAAACAAAATATGAGAAGGATTTGCATTCACCTTTTTTAAAGTAAAAAGGAGAAATATAGAAACAGACAGCCCTGATGGACAATGCGTCTTGGGCACTGGACCAAAAGCAGAATATTATTTACAGGAAAATGGATAGGAGTTCTTTCAAAAAAATGAAAACCACTTTGCAAAACAGGCACAAAGGTATACTCGTTTCTTAAATATCAAGAATAAAACTTTGTTCTGCTACAAATTTAAATTAGTTACGAATCATATAAAATAGCAGTTCTGATAAGAAAGTTTTCTCTTTTCCTTACTCAATAAATTTATGATAGCTTCTGTCATGACAAATGTGTTGCACCTACTGTATCATTCAGATAGTCAGTCTGCATCTACCTGAACAATTTGTACAGCACAATAGGGGTGAATGTGTGGAGAGGAACAGTCGGCATTGAGGATCCAGCTCCACACTGGATGCTCATGTCAGATTTTACTGTGGTCTACCTCTAATCTGCTCCTGCACAGTGTATCCAAGACAGCTCCACAGTGCGAAATAAACCCCAATAAAGGGGACAGCTGAGATACTCCGAAATCACACTCCTCAAACTAGAACAGTCATGTAGACATTCCCTGCGATGTTCAGTTCCTGGAAACAAAGAAAACTGATGTAATTTAATACAAATTAATTCTTGAACAATCTTTCCTGACAACAAAAGCAGAGAAGGAGTTTTGCCACAACAGGATCAGCTCATGATTAGCCAAGGAACAGCTTGAAGTTTGTGTATGTTGGCAGGGCAAACTCTTTCCCACTGAGAAAGAGAAATTATTTACGTATGACAGTTTCACAGATGACCAGTAACTAATTTCCTAGTTCGCAGACCTGATGAAAGTAAGATTTCTAAATAGTCTTCTATACTTTTTTACAGTCCAATATAAAAAGGATACTAATGCTGGGAAAAGGGCCAGAAATGTCTTATCTTAAAGATAAGTAACATTTAAAGAAAATAATGACATATTTTTGTAACAAGTCATTACAAAGTCTTGGGAAATATATAGAAGTCTGAATTGCTTTAATGCTTGTTTCATTTAGGCGTTAAATTTGTTTCATTCCTTTTGAATATAATTGGAAACGTTGCATATTGTTCAGGATGCCAGTAAAATTTGGGATCTCCATTCAGAAATATAAAAAATTTCATCCTAGAATTTATACAATTGAGTTGGCAATGCAGAATATAATATACAAATAGAAAGTTGGCAATGCAGAATTTAAAATACAAATAGAAAGCTGTGGCTTAATGGGACTTTACCAGGAGTTCCTGTAACATGTAAAGGTCTTGCTGAAGGCAAACCTCTCCAGCAGTAGTTCCCTTCATTTACTCATGTAAACAGCCATTCATAAGAAAGTTATCCCTAAAGGCTGCTGAGAGCAGAAAGTAGGAAAAAAGTTATGATAACTGCATGCATCACATGCGAGTTGTATTCAATTTTAAGCTACATTCTGGGTATATGTTTCTGTAGATAATTTGGTCCTAGGATTAAAAATATCAACTGCAGGAACTCTATAGCAGACAGTAGTAAGGTCATCATGGGAATATAGGAAGAAAACAAGATCTCGTGGCTTCTTTTGCCAAAAAAAAAAAAAAAAGAATTTAAGGTGTATGTTTTAAGTTAATTTGAAAGAAATGAGGAATCTTGATCTGATGTCCACACATAGTGGGTTTTTAGTGGTGGTAATTAGGTCATGTGATACTCATTTGGTTTTGGCCTCTACTTTGGTGGCTGTAGCTTGCAATTGCACACATGCTGGATACCTAGGATACTGGTTGAGAGTACAGAACAAAGGTGACACTGAGGAGAGAATGAAACTTTATATGCTAGATATGTCCAGCTCATACCTGGCCAGACTTCAGTAGGAGTTTAATAATCCTTCTGTTTTAGTTTGCATCCACATGTTTCTCTCTCCACATTCAGTAAGTCTTTATCTGGCATTTCTCTAGTTTTTAAAAGATTGTTAAAACTGACAGATCTCAACTGCATTACTCTATTGCACAGAATTAAATCCTGTGGTTTGTACTGAGGCAAAACTTACATTAATTTCCTGCAGGAGTATAAGGGCTGTCATGCAGTGGTAGATAATATTTCTAGTAAAGTATGGTTCCTGACATATGGATCAGTAATTTAACAAGAAAAAAGAAAAAAAGAAAATATCAGTTTAATGTGCATTTGTCATCCTAATGTTCCGTTAATGTGCTGTCTGAGGGTAGGATTTGCTTCATTGTGGAGAGCTGTTGTGTCTCTGCACCAATGCCTAAACCTTGTAAGGAACTGCTGTAATGGGGTGAACTGCTAACTCTTTAATTCTAGAGCCAGTGAGCATGTCACAGGGGAAGATTTATTATTCCTTTCTGTTTGTAGAATAGTTACATGGAAATAGAAATTTCCTCATACTTACTCATCATTCAGCTTCACTCAGCAAACTTTTCTTCATGTTTTCTTTCATCAGAAGCATTCAAAATATGACTTTAGTTGTGTCTTTCCAACTGCATTTTCCTGTTCTGACAAAGGTAGAATACATTTTTTGTGGATTCTTAAATACAGAATCTGGAATTTGTTTTCTATGGCTATTATTCATTCATTAAAAACCATTAGTTTGATATTTGGGGATAAAGACTACAAAAAAGATCCACATGTCTGATAAATCACTAAAAAGTACAAATAAATATACCCCCATACTTTTCACAACTGCCAAAATGTGCAGTTGTTATGTATGAGAATATCTTTGAACATACATTTCTATGTCTCTTAAGCATAAACCTCCATTTATGGATACTTACAAAAGCAATCTTTCAGTATTTTCCTTAATTTTATCTTTTACTGAGCTGTACTTTTTACAGCTGAATTGAGGCAATGAAGAAGGATTGGTAGGTCTCTTGTCTTGGTTTTCCAAGTGCTTGGATGTCAGAAAGGACTTCAGAAGAAATGTTGTCTTCAGAAAGGAACCCTACAGTATTAGGGGAAAGGGTGGGAGTGGGAGCAGAGAAGAGTTTTGAGGGGTCAGAAGCAAGAGAAAGCTGAGGGTGGAGTTTAGTATGGGGGACAGGGAAGAGAATGGAGCAGCAGAAAGTCATCATTTGAGTGAGGAGCAGAGTCAGGAGGAGTTGAGTGGTGGACTTAGAAAGAGGGAGGAGAAAAAGAGGAATACAGCTGAAAATGAAAATAAATTCTGTGGGGAAAGCCCTAAAATACTGGGTTCATGGCAGATGCTGTGGAGTTTCTCCCTGTCTGGACAACAGAGAAACCAGGATGATGTGAAAATAATTGTTTCCACCTCCTGTGGCAGAAACAGCAGGGGAAATAGTTGGCTCCATCTCAGAGTCTGTTTTCTGAACAGATCTCTGATGGGGTCTGCATAGAGCTTCAGACATGGGTTAGGAGACATTGTCTTTCAGATCTGTCTTTCTAGTAGCACTTAAATTCACTGCTGAAGGCCTCCTGTAAACAAGTCAGGCCTTGTGTTTGCTAGTGGCTTATGGTCCCCTTTCTGTTAAATGACTTGCTACATGAGTCTTGCACATCTTTCATGGTATTTGGTCACCTCATAAGCTTCCTTCCACTCCTAGGATGGGGAGGGCACACACAGATCTTTAGACTCTCCAGTGACACACATATACTATATATATAAGGTGGAACGTAATTCTTCCCATCATACCAATGCGCAGGAATTAGTTGGAAAGTACTGTAATAAGCCAATTGTGAGGCAAGAAGAATAAGCACTCTAGTTTGAGATATGCTCCCAAGTGGCTTTCCAAGCAACTGCCTGAAAACTTCCATTATTTGGAGTGGGGCTGTTTGAAACCAAATGAGGAGAGGAGATAGTGCGATGAACATGGGGAACAGCAGATGAAGACTAAATTAAATGACTGTGCAAAGAGGAAAAGCACAAAACTTAATGTAGTACAAAGATTAAGACTGTATGGGATCATCCTTAGTTAAGTCTTGTTTGGGGGGCAAAGCTTTCAACCTGGACTTGCAAATACTACGTGTATCACAGATCAGATCAGATTGCTGATCAGAAGGAAGTCAAACCCATACTCTGTTGAGACATTGCATGAAAAGCCCATCAGAAAAAATCCCTGAAATTATGTATGTAGGATCCACAAATGATTGAATAATATCACTTTCATATATCCACAACTGACTGATGGTCTGGTGAACTCTGGAGTTTTCTGATTTGGACTAAGCCCACATACTTTATGAAAAATGTTTTTTGTTATCAGTCGGTTTCATTTCCAACTAGTTTACTTAATTTCTCCTTATTATTGTGCGTAGGAAATACTACAAGAAAAAAAATGTTTGAAGGTAACTTACTGGTATTTATTTGGCCAAATTCTCACTTCAAACCAGTATTTTTTTCACACTCAGTATCTTTGTTTTGCTAACTTAAAATTAATAAAGCATTTTACTAACAGGAGGTTTGAGAATGAAGAGTGAAGAATTGTGCTTTGATTTATCCAGAAAGGTGCAGAAACTTCTCAGGCAGCCACATAAAACCTACAGATCTGTCTTTCTAGAAGCCTGTGTGGTGGCGGAGAAGATGATGTGATTTATTTGGTCTTGCAAGATGTGCCTGATAAGAAGACATGAATGCTCTTTTAGGACTTTCTATGAAAGAATGCTTGAAATTTGGCATGCTGTGCCTGTCGTTAGCTAAAGTAGCACTGCCTGCTGAAATCTGTGCTGCTTGTTTCTCATGTTACCTTTTCAGTCTATTTTTGTCCTCGCTCAGGAGAACATTGGCTGAAGAGCCGTCCAGCAGGTAGGTTCCAGCAGCACCTTCAGGTTCATCTCCACCAGTTGCAAACACTTCTGTCCTTAGTCTGTGGTCGACACCAACATGAGCAGTAAGCTAGGTCCCACACTGCACACCTCTCTGGGATGACAGAATAGCCCATTCTCCAGCATCTTTGGCTCATTTCCAAGACTAACAGCCAGGCTGCCAGTCTTTATCAGTTTGGCTGGGTTATTTTGTCACATACATGCTTCTTAACAGGGAGCTGGACCATGGCAACACAAGCCATTTAACGTAGTAACAATTCTTGTGCCTGTTTGCCTGAGCAAGTCATGTAAAGCTTGTAAGCTGTCAATTATTATTTTTTGTCTTAAAATATTTGTTTAAGAAAGACCCTTGTGACTTTAACAGACATAGATGTGTAAATGCCACACTGCTAGAAGTCAGCCATCTGGAGTTTGTAATCTAGCAGGTAAACAAATGGACCAGGCTCTTGGACATCTCTCAGATTATTGCTGATCATAATAACATTAACATTTCCAAAGGTGTCTCTTTGCTTTGTCACATTTCAAAGACTCCATTAATTTTGTTTTCACATGTTTAAATATTTATTTTGACCTTTTACCTCCTGATATAACCTCCTGGCTTGTTGGACCATCCAAATCAAAATACACTGATGTGTTCTGAATGGCCTTGCTGCTTGTATAAACATGCTGCATAAACAACTCTTGCAGAACAAAAGACTGAGTCCTCTGCTGTGCTGTAGAAAGCCTGTTTGTCCATTTCAGATTATCCATACAGGTAGGAGCAGGGCTGAGATATGCCAGCTGGCTTTCCGGCCTTCTTACTCTGCATTCTTCGTTGCACCCAGCGTTGCTTCTCCACACTGTAATACTGAAGTAAAATCAACACTGTGTTGTTATCTCTTCAATGTGCAGGTGCCACTGCTGGAGTACCGACTCTGCTTCTGGGCCTGGTGCTGCCTACCCTTGGTGTCCTTGCCTACTCGGGATTCTGAATGTAGCTGGGTTTATCTTGTCCTCAACCGAACACAAGGGACTCCCTTTGAAGACGAGGACTGCAACTCTTGATTCCTGTGGCACCATCCTAAGCCAAATAAATTTCACTTTAAAATAAATCACCCTACCAATTTCCTATGAACTTTAAGAGGACTGAGGCATCCAGGAACTCCTTCATCAAATAAATCAACTTTTGAAAGGATAAGAAATATTTTTAACTTGTTCCAATATGCCTTATAAAACACTTATGCTGATCTGTGACAGTTGCATGATTCGGTCCAATGGGGCAAGTTACAGTGTTAAAACCCAATAACATAGGCTGTACAGTGAAAGTAAAATCACCATACATAGGTGCTTTAACTTGAATAACAAATTGTGAAATATAATAGAGATTGAAATGTTGATTGTATGTGATAAGTGTAAGAGTACTACGTCTGTCTGTACTATCCTATATGTTTTGTGTAATGCATATTTTTGAGTGGCCCCATCATCATTTATTGGGATTACTGGTTTTTAGAGAGACAGTCAAAGCAAAAACATTTTATTTTTACAGCTATATTTCTTGAGGCTATTGGATACAATTTGAAGGACCTGAAATAAAAGTTAGTGACAAGGAATTTTTTATTTTAAATATGTTCAGAACACCTGTGACACTCATAGCATGCTCAAGTTAAAGGAATTTACTTGTACTTCACTGACACTAGGTTTACCATATTCTTTTCTTAAAATAATTCTGTTGACATTCTGTTATGGTCATTGTTGCTGATTTTAGGAGTGAAATGTCAACTTTCAGGGAAGCAGCATAATATATTGGTTTTGATTTATTATTATTACTATTATTATTAAGGTAGCAATATAACAATTAGGAGACTGAAGATGGAGTCCATGTTAAGATCAGGTAAATGGACCATGAAATGGTAGGAAACTTATGTTATTTTTTAAAGTGAAAAGATTTAAAATAGAAAAAAGAAAAAGATATACAATAAATGGCAAAAACAGAGTAGCACAGTAAAAAAAAATTATTATATATTACATTTCTATGCTGCAGATGCCAGATGTTACCTTCCTGTAGTGAAGCGTACATTTGGGAGAATTATATGCTTTTTCAAGAATTTGATATTATTCTAATGTTCATAGTGTTGTAAATAAGAGTTTTAAAGTTCTGAGACTGTTTCCCTATTTGATAGAATACTGAATGATCCAACTGTGTGTTAATACATGAAAGTCAGAGCCCAACTGTTAGTCGAATTTAAATGTTTACTATGGCCTTTGCAAAATGGGAACTCTGTTAGAGATAGAGAATGTTTTTGTTCTGACTGTATCTAGAGTGTTTCAGTGTTTTGTTTTTTTTTTAACTTTCTAAAGAAATGCACATTCCTTTATATTTTCCATGGTGTGCTGGGAATTAGTTTGAGTGTGAATGTTGAAGAAACACAGTGATATTGAATCAGCTGGCTCAAGTAATAGTGCAATGTCTGATGCTTCAAGAATTATAAGCTTTGAATCATATTTTATTAGTACAACCTTGCTAGCTACTTAGAAATAGATTTTATCTTTTTAGAACTGATACTGTAGAGGTCCGTAATAATAATATTTACATGAAGCAAGAATAAGTCTATTAATAATTTACACCCCCTTCTTTACTTTGTATAATTTTGTACTATATATTTACATGTAAAAGTGTAGAGTCTTCATTAAGAAATATCAATAATACTGTTTTAGTTTAATTTTAAATATTTGTTACAAGATGAAAATTTTTTAAATAGGTGAAAGTGATAACTTCCCTATAGAGGAATGTCAAAGTGTCAAGCACTACTGAGTTTCGTAAATTGTATAATTATTTGAAAGAGAAACGAGCTGTCTTCATACATGAGAAACTAATATGCTGAAAGCCTTCTGTACAAAAACATAATGTGTTTTGTTGTATTTCATTTGGTTTGGTTCTTTTGCAGTATGACTCATTTTTATATAATCTACAACCACAACTAAATCTTTTGCCAAATGCATGATTGCCTTTTATTTTTCTAATACATGCTGTAAAAAGCAAAAGTGGTTAGTTTTTGCATGAAAATGACCTGGGAGGGAAAGCCACTTCTTTTTTTAAATCAGCAACACAGATGAGGTGGGTCTTACATACTGATCAGATAGTTCAAGGTTTTTCATTGTTTCACATAATTGTATAAATTTCACTGGGACCTTCAGTTTCAAATTGTTGTCAAGAAAAACTAACTGATGTATCATCTGCTTTAAAACGCAAGGTTCTTAATTAAAGTTTATATAGGTAGACATATTTGTTGTTTCTTTATATTTCAGGAAACTTGATATTACTATTATTTGATACTGATGAATATTGAACTGTTTTTTTAGTTACTTTTTATCTTTTTTTTTTTTTTCAGATGAGTAGAGCAGGACCATGCTTTGTCCTTTTTATGAATGAAAAGTAAATTACAATTAAATAAATGTATTAATGTTACTCAAGATATAATAACTGTCTTTTGAATTGGAGCTTTCTAATTTTATAATAATGATGTGGTCATCTGTAACAGTAAAGGTCTGGATGGAATGAGGTCCTGTGTATCCCTCCCCTGCCTTCTTGTGAATTTTGCAGGAGTGAAAAAGCTTTTGTGGAGTAAGGGTGGCTGTTTTACTTTGATTACAGGTGATATAGATAGAAAGATTTTCATGACTTCAGTGACTGATTGTCTCCTGAGAGCTTTTCAGCATTTTTGGAAGAAAGAGTTAACCATTTAATATTTTTTCAGGTAATATTTTCTGCTTCAGTAGATATATTACAAAGAAAAGTGGCAGAAATGGGAAAACTTTGTACTGATTCATGCTTTGTGTGGTCACAATTTCAAGAGCTCACATCAAAAATAACTGACGGAGAGACTGCCAGCCTTTGACGGATCTTTCAGGCCCTAAACTGCAGAAAATGTACCATGAATGAAGTTTATCTGTTGGTGAAGCTGATGATCATATTGCAGAACTTACATACCAAATGAAACGAGTTGATGACAGAATGTGTTTCATAGAATCATTTAGGTTGGAAAAGGTCTCGTGCTCTGCACCTAAAAGACTGTCTAGTCAAGTGGAGCAGAGATCAGACATGAGGAAGAGGTTATTACGAGTGGTTTGTTTAGCTATATTTTTTGTTTTTATCTTGGTCTCTAAGAGAAATAAGATTTTTATTCTCTGTCTGTCTACCTGCTAATAATTTTGAACCTAGTGGATGGTGGCAGACAAATTAAACAGCTATCATACTAAGGAAATTGGTAGTCTGAGTAGAAGGTAGAGACTTAAATTAGAAATTTGCATCAAAAGGGGCTGCAGCTGTAACTGGTGTTACCTGTTCTGTTTGGCCGGCTGGAAGCCCAGCTAGGAAACACCTCAGTGCCTGGTACGGCTCGGCTCGCCTTGCTCCTGGCTTACCCCAGGCCTGGAGGGCATGGGACAAGTATATGCTGGGTGAGGTCTGAACACATGGCATTGCAGGAGGTAGAAGTAGCAGAGGGAAACTGAGATCACTGCAGTGCTTGAGCAAGAAGTGGAAGAATGGGGCATAGAACATAAATCTGTAAGAGAAGAGGCTTCATTATTTCCACTCTTCAAAGAACAACTTTTGTTTGTTGGTGAGACTTCTTTGTTTCCAGACTTTGGAGCCTCTAGCTACAGAAGACGATAAGAAATATGCCTTTAAGGATTAGATATCTGGCTGAAGACCACATCTTCCAGTCTCGATCTGCCCCAGCATTACATTAAGCTACATTTCCTATTGGAATTAAAATTAAAATAACAAACATCAGGTAATACCCAAATACATTTCAGTACAGATCTTGAAATAGTTCCAAATGCTATTGTTTGGAGGTTTTGTTTATTTAAATACATCACTGAAATGACAATCTTTTAGGTTATGACAGCTCAATATGGATTAAGCAAATTCTGTTGGCAGCAGCATGCATTTCATAGCTTCTAGTTCTTGTGTATGCTCCATCTTTACATACATTGTCCAGTGGTATCTTTTCACCATGTTAGGACATCGATAGTACATGGGAACCACCTTCCTTCCTCATAGAGCAGAGATATTTTCAGAGAAAGATTGCCCCTCTCCATTTCTTCCAGAAATTATTCATTTTTCTTTAACTTTTCTGCCAGTAATTCCTTTTGCTGTGTCATTTTAGCATGCTTTTTATTTTCAAAAACAGAAGAAAGGACAGCATAAAAATCCATGACTGGGAAATCAAAAATAATGTTCATATCTCAAACAACACTGTCTTTTCTTTCCTTGACGGGCTAATAGGCTTTTTCTTTTTTTCTTTCTTTCTTTCTTTTTTTTTTTTTAACCTGGATGCAGATTAACCAAGTCTGCTCTAACAGAGGTCTTGAAAAGACACATGAAAAGCCTCTCCTTCACCTTAGTTGACCTTGACTCTGGTCTAGTCTCTTGATTAATGTCTGGCATACATGCAGCTATGCTGACATAGGGTTAGCTAGTGTGATGTGGGAAAGTTGAATAATTACACTGGCAAAATGTCTGTCACAAGTGCTCTGCGCCCACTAGGAGGAGAAATTCAACAGTGTGGCAGAAAAAGTGCTACCTTGAAGATTGGTTCCCATCAGGAGGTACACCCCGAGATGGTTGGGAGGGACTGTACAGGTTCACATCTCCAACTGCAGCCATGCCATGTGCCCTACGGTATACCCTGCCCTGGACATCGCTAATGGATGAGTGCAGAAAGGAGAGTAAAAGTCAAGCAAGACCTGCTTGACTTTTCCCTCTTCCCCATCCTACTCTACATCCAGCACTGGTAGTGGTTTTCAAAGACAACTCTTCCCTGCAACCCCATGAAACATCTACATTTATAGCATAGTTAATCTTACCCTGTATTAGATGAGTAAATAGGTCAGACAAATGACTCCCCTAAATGTGCCTGCCCACTATGAAGGAGACCTAGCTCTAAATCATAGCTATCTAATGCTGGAGAAGATAAACCCCACCCCAGCTGCATTATGTCAACATGCAATGTCAGTCACTGATAAAAAGGCAAAGCTAGACAGAATACAAAGACTGGGCATCATCCCCTCTACATGGCTGTCGGGGTGCAGCTGCTTGTCAATGTCATACCCATTGTAAGAGTTATTTGCCACCTGCTGAAAGTGGCTCACAGACGTGTTTCTACAGCACTGAGTCCAGCACTAACCCTCACTGTTCCCTGCTCTTTGCTCAGCTCCAGGCAAATTCGAGTCTTTGCTCGTGGTCTGGCACAGCAGCACTGCAGCCAGGCTTCTCCTGGCCACCGCACCGGGGCAGGTGCCTTCACTGCTCCCCACGCAGGCCGGGGCACACTTCAGCAGGGGAGGCCGGCAGCAAAGGGGGGGAGCACGCAACCCTGGTGGCCAGGCCCCAGTGCCAGCATCCAGATTGCCTGTGCAGAGACGCTTATTTCTGATTCCTGCAGGGAGAAAGCTATAAAAGCATGGCGTCTCCAGAGGATTTCAGACCAGGGGGTTGATCTTGCTCTAGCAGCTCCCTGCTTGCAGCCACTCTGCCGTGCTGGCATCTGGGACACACTCAGGGACAGAGCGGCTGCTTTGTACTAGTAAATGTAATGCCTGGGACTGCTCTCTGGCACTGAGCCTGTTTAGCTTTGTCCCCTGACTGAACTGCTTGCACACCCTAGCTGGGTCACCATGTTAATGTGACAGTTCAACCACACATAGCGTGGTATCATCTCAAAGCAACATGGGGACATGCACAAGGCTTTAAGGCACGGCCCTGTGTGACAAGACCTTTGCTGATCCACCTCATACACCTTGTAATTAAACCACTATCGTTTGTCGTGTGAGTCCACGTTTAGCCAATAATATTAATGAAATCATATATATTTTTCTCTGCTGTTTTCATGAGTGTAGGAAGTTTTTTGCTATAAATGTTGAGACATACGCTTCAGTCAGACCTCCTCAATGACAGCACTCTGAAGAATTAATTACAGATCTTAATTTAACTGTATTTTGGCAGAACACTCTAATGTGTAACAGACTTTCTGTGGATTGACCTGTAGCTCAAAGAGCTGTTGAAAAGCAGCCCATTCACCACAAAGCTCTTCTCTGCCTGCCCTGCCAGAACACCACACTACCACTGCAGGCCTCCAAGATGTGTGCTGAGGCCAAGATGATGTCTCTTCTGGCTTCAAACTCCAAGGCACTTCAGCCAACTTCAGTCTCTTGTTTGATTTCCAGTGAAAAGTAGACGATGGAATGATACAAAAGGTTGTATTTGTAAATGTGAGCCTTGCACAAGTAGGCAAAAGCATGCGCTGGGATTGTAACAGCATCTGACAAATGAATAATACCTTAAGTAAAAACAAACAAACAAACAAACAAACAAAACAGATGAGCTCTGCAGTTTTTGTGGCAGTTTTTATATACACAGTTCAAACTTTGTGGTGCCAGAGCTGAGAAGAAGCACACAGAATTATTCCATTTGGTTCTGCTCAGCAGTTATCTGTCATTAACTTGCAGCACTGACTTTTCTGTGGTGTTGCAAATGTGATGACACAGTGGAACAGGAGAAGAGAGGGGACAATGGTTCTATTTAAACAAGGGAGGGATCAATAATTCAAACTCTTAAGACCGAGCCACACATGTGCTAATACAAGTTACCTAGAAAACAGCATAAATAATCTCTTTCAGTAACTGTTGGTTGGTATACAGCACAATAACCCTCTCCTTTGGGGCTTATTGATTCCAGGATGTAGGAAAACAGGTTTTATTTATAGAAACAGCATAATTGCTGATTTGGTCTTTTTTTAATCAGTAAACTGAGCAAGCTACACGCCTTCACTGTGTCAGGAACATAGGGTCACAGAGGGCATGAACTTACTTAACACAGTTTATTTCCCTACCTTGCTTGTTCCACAATATCCTTGCTGGGATGTGATAACCTGATGGCTTCTGACCAGTGTTCTCTCCTGCACTCACCCCTCAGGCAAATACAAACTAAAATGGACATTTCCAAGATCAAAACTACTGAGCCTCTTTCCCTTTGTCTTTCTTTGTCTTTCTTCCTTTGTCTTCCTTTCTCTCTCTCTCTTTCTTCCCTTCTCTCTTCTTCCTCTCTTCCTCTCTCTGCAAGTTCTCAAAAGAAAAACAGAGCTAGGAACTTGAACACTGACAGTATAAAGTTGTCAGCAAAGAATACCATCCTCAGTCAACCTCTGAAGTGAAACAAAGTCACTTACGGACTAGCTGTGTGTTGAAGAGATTTTGCAAGCATTCAATTTCCCAGAAAGTTCTGACACAAGAAAGTACCAAAGAAAGTGTTAAACCAGTGTGACTTTCATTTCTGTCAAGCACTGCGTAGGCTTCTTCCAAAAGCTTTGAATCAGATTTGGAGGATCAAGGATAAATTCCAGTGGTTTAAAAAGACTTGGCATCAGAATCATGGCTGTCTTAAAGGATTTGAAACCATGTGCTCTGAAAGTTAAGCAAAAATGTATGTGTTTTGCATTACAGGGTGACTAACACACAATTTCTCATCTAATTTCATAGTGTAACTGATAGATTTGGGGATGCCAGCATTTATTCTGATATACACCATAACAAAACAGGGGAAAAATACATAAATTTGGCTTCACATTAGATGACAAGCTATTTCATTCATGAAGGATTTACTCACCATAGCCAACTTTACTCCAGCCCATCTCCATTACCAATACCACGTGTGGAAAGCCAGCCAGGCACCCTTCAAAGAGTTGTTCAGCCCTCAAACAGTCTGATCACTTTCTGCTGATCCCTGTTGCTCTCCATCAAGTGTGGAGCTCACCTAGAAGAGCTGCATTCCTCTCTGAACCTAGGTAGGATCCATCTGGACCACTGCTGACTGGGTTAGATCTCCCTGGAGAAGACCACCACCATCTTCAGTGGGAGCAGAGTTATTCTAATGGTCACATATATCCCTGTAGGAAAGAATTTCTTTCCCTGTCAGAGCATTTACTCAGAAACTAACTTTAGTGAACATGCAAGTATTTCATCTGGCTGCTGTCACTACTGGGCAGATTGCATGCGCTTGTTAATTGTCATTACACAGTTATCAGGGCTATGCTCCTTCCAGCTGAATTAGATGTGAGCATATAGGTTGGGTGACTCCTACAAATCATTGCCTAGGTGAGTGTTTCTACCTCCAGCGAGTACAAAGGGAGGCTGAGGGAGAGTAGCAGCCTAAGAAAGGTGGCCAATATACAGTTTTCTGCAGCAAGATCTTGAAGTGCTGGAAAACTTAGATTAAACACCAGTGAAATACTTGAACCTTATTATACCACAAGTAAAATCCTGTGGGATGTCTGCTCAAGAGAAATTGAGTTTGAACCACCCGCACACAGATGAAACTCAGGGCAACCAAAGTGAAGGAATTAGTACTGTGAAATATGCCACCAGAGAAATAACAAACAGAGAAGTAGAAAGATTATTTCTAATGATATCATTAAAATCAAGTGTTATTGACAGCATTAGCTTCTCATGAATTAATGAACTAGAACCTACTGTGAAAATAATTGCATATAAACTACAATAATATTGACGTTACGCCAGAAGCTGTGATGTCTACCGAGAATTAATCAAATCAAAACTCGAAGGAAGTCATCTCCATTTATGACCTCTTAGAAATGCAAGTAAATACAGGATGCAAAAATCTCATGAGAAAGTATACTTGAAAAACTTCATGTACAACCTTGAGTCTAGAAGATCCTTTCCTAAAATTACAAAAGTGTGATCAGCATTTGAAGCATCTCCCTCCTCATGTTTATTTCTAAACGGTGGTGATATGGTTTCTGATGCCCATATTCCTGGTCTACTAACTGTTAATTTTTCATCAGTCTAGTGTTCTCTGCCAATTTCTTCAGATAAATATGAAAAAGAAGTTACCTCCTTGTGTAGTTCAGCCCATGACTGGATTCTCCATGAATACATCAACAGAGGAGAGATACAAGGACCAGGGCAGCCCCAGCGAGGCCACAGCTGAGCCGGGCCCCAGCTCCCCACAGCCCTGCCCTGCCCGGCCATGGGCCCTGCCCGGCCATGGGCCCCACTCAGCCGGGCCCACCCACAGGCCCACGTCCTGGCCTGGCCTCAGCCCGGCCCCATCCCCAGGGACCTGCCTGGTGCCAGGGCTGGGGCTGCCCCGGTGCCCCCCACTGCCCTGCTCCCTGCCTTCCCCATGGTCCACCAGCCTCGCCTTGCTGTGGTATCACCAATGATATCTCCTGTATCAGTGCCAGAAACTATTCAAGGTATTCAAGAAACAAGAATCTGAATTTGGCAGACTTGCCATAGATAGCCTAAAAAAGCTGGCTGGTTCTGGTATCAGTTAAAATGTACATTGGGAAATAGCGGTATTGTGCCTTGTACGACAGTGACACAGCATAGTGAATTGCGAAGAGCTCCATGAAGACTAGATCTGTGTGACTGCCTAGTGATTGGGCTTTTTTTCTTTTTTCTTTTTTTTTTATCGTGTATGGATTTAACTGAGCAGGAGGCTTTGGAAGACCGACAGGTGGGAAAGAAGAGCATATCTCAAGATAGCCATCTCTCAGCAAACTTTGCAGACTTGTTCAGAAACGTGCTAGATCTGTTTCCTTTGAAGATTTCACCTCTTTTCTTGAGCCAATCTCTACTAGGAAAGATCAAAGGAGAAAATGCACAGTGAGCCGTTCCTAGTCCAGAAAGGACTTTTCTTTGCAGTGGGCCATAGCTGGTCGGGAAGGGATCCAGGGATCTCCTGAGGATGTTAAACCAGGCAGTGCACAGTACCCCTGCCCTAGGGCTTGGGGCAAGAGCAGGCAGACAGGCTTGCCATACTAAGCCTCAACAAATGTATGGCTGCTCTTGTGATCATGGACAAGGAAGAAAATTCTCCAATACATCAAGTCTACTATGTGTTTACTGCTGGTGAGGCTAGAAACAACATGAGAAAGCAGTAAGAAGTACTTCGGAAAGATTTTATCCCTGTCTGCATCAAAACTAGTAAAAAGTGATATGAACTGAAGATTGCAGAGCTGCAAAAAGTCAGTGGAGAGCAGGCCCTAGCCTATAATAAGTGGATACAGTGAGAGAGTGTGCCCTAGCTTCATGGATTCGCTTGTGAATCGCAAGGATAGAATAGGTCATAGAGCAGAGGACTTCAAATGAACAAACCTAAACTATTCGTAGGTCTTGGATACAGTTTGTAAGTGTTAGAAGAAATGAATGTCAGGATACCTCTTTCTCAAACAGGGCTGCTGGGTTCGTATCAGAGATCTGTTCTACAAGGAAGCAGCCAACGCTGGGCAGTCCCTTCAGCTGGCCTGTGTTCAAAAACAGTGCAGTTAGCCATGTATCATTGCTCTTGGGGCAGTAATTATAAGTAATTAAGGGGGTATATTAAGCAGATGTCTGTTGACAAACGACTGGATTGCCTGCAGCTGGCACTCTGACTCTTTTCCTGAGTATATGGTTTCTTGTCTCTAGTTCCCAATCCCATTCTCCTACGAGACATGCCAGCAGGATCTTTAAGTTTTATGTAATAACAGAAAACATGAAGCAGTCTAAGAATGTCAGCTAAAGATATCATGACTTTCTGCAGAGGAGCAAGCTCAGTTAAAGGGACTCCGCTCCCAGGTGTGAGCTCCAATAAACCTTGCTCTTCCATGAGCTGCTTGTGCATGCTCTTCTCAGGATCGCCAACCCCAACAGTTGTGTCAAGTTCCAGATCATGACCCTAAACTGGTTTGTTTGTGTCTATGTACCCTAAGTCATTGTTTTAAAAAAATGCATTTTGTAGGAGCAACTGTGAAGAAGTTTCTACAAACAGTAATATTTATGGTCTCAGTTATGGTCTCCCCCTGCTTCTGGGTTTGTAACAGAAAAGGGAACTGTGCTATCATCACACATCCTAGGACAGCTTCCTGCTGGATTCATGTCATTGTAATATGCTTGTCTTCCAGCATAATTCATCCAGGCTTTACTTAGCTCTTCATCCAAATACAAAATTATGATATTATCTTCTTTAGGGAGAATATGATTACTGATATATATATTTTTCATCTTGGAAACACTTCTTAATCACAGGCTGAGTTTTTCTTATCATTCTTTTCACTAAACTTTTACTCCCTAGGTCATTCATTTATTACATCATTCAATTTCAAACTCACCTGCTCAGGTTCATCAGCATAATACGGTGCAGTGGGTGTCTTTTTCTCTTAGTCCGTCATAATGTATCTCTACATTTTCTGTATGGTGTCCATTTCATCACTCAAAATAACAAGAATGTATTTGTGGCATGTTTATCATGTTCTAAATACATCTGTTGCTGTTTTGCCATATTGGTGATTTTGGTTGGTTTGCTTCAATGATAATGTGAATAGTCCACAATCTCCAGACTACTAGTGTCTTCTTTTGGTCACATAGAAATAATTGATTTTTCTGAGTCTTTAGGCATTTTGAAGATGTGGCTGTCCTGTAGCAAACTGCTAAAAGTATATAACTTTGTGTCAGAGCAGTTCATGCTATTTCTATTAGTTGTATTAACTACAAGGTGAATTCTTCTGTAGTCTGGAAAGGAGGGTTGTCCTACGCTTTGTGTAGTGTTCAAAAATTAAGAGTTTCTTTGTGTTCAGTTTGCTTAAAGAGCTGTTTAAAGGGTTTAACAGTAGTTATTCCAAGTATGCAATTATTCAACTTCTCTGTGGTATAACTGCAAGCAAAATCTAGATAATGCAAATGCACACTCGATTCAGGGCACATGAAAAAAGCATTATGTGGATTTGTGAAGATACCCATTAAAGTATCCATCTGTTAGGTTTTTTTGACTTCCTTTGGCTCATAACAGGAAGCCCCCATTAATTTCCTTTATAAAGTGTGTGCTCAACAGGAAATTAAAAGCAATTCATGTTAAAAAACAACAACAACAACAACAACAACAACAAAACATGAAAACAAGTAATACATGCAGAATTAAGATGTTTGGAAAAAAAAATCCTTCAATTATGGATGCTAATGTTTCAGTCCATTAAGCATCAAAAATTAATTTTCTGGAATGGATGTATTAAAATTACCTCTCATTAGAAGCTGATGACTGCCAGATGTTAATAAACTATTCCTAAATGATTATCATTAGGTATAATAATGACTAAGCTCACAAAGTGTTTCGTGTGTGCCTGAAAACCAGAGCATGGAGAGAAATGTCTGCATACCCTTTTTAAAATGATAATGCATGATGCAAAAAACGGTTGCTCTCTACCACATAATAAGAGGAAAAAACCCTCACTTCAGTCCAGAATAGTCTAAGAGCTATAATGCTCTTTCTGCTGCATTTTGAGGTCAGTGTTCCATCTACAGGTAGATTCATTTCTTGGCTAAGTCTGTATTCATGATTTACTTAATCTATGCCTATATGCTAGATCAACTAACAAAAAGATCAACCCTTGTACTCATCTGGCTGAACAGCACACATTTTTATGGTTTTTTTTTCATTATATTATCTATTTAAAAAAATTCCCCAGGGACAACACACAGCCTGATCCTGCCTAAAGGTATTTATGACAGGTGCTGACTATAACGACTGATAATATTGCAAACTCAAGCTGGGAAGATTATTTCTGGAGGATGCCTACAGCAGATATATAAAAGAATCGCTTTCCTCTCTAAAATCTTTGTTTTCTAAATGTTGTGATATTTTTATATATCTGCTGCCTTCTGTTCTTCATTGCAGTAATCATAGAATCAGAGAACCATTTAGGCTGGAAAAGACCTCCAAGATCATCCAGTCTAACCCTTAACCTAGTGCTGCCAAGTCCACCAGTAAACCATTAAGCCATGTCACTAAGCTCTGAATCTAAATGTTTTTTGAAGACCTCCAGGGATGGTGACTCAACCACTTCCCTGGGCAGCCTGTTCCAATACTTCACAACCCTTTCAGTGAAGAAATTTTTCCTAATATCTCACCTAAACCTCCCCTGATGCAACTTGAGGCCATTTCCTCTTGTCCTATCACTTGTTGCTTGGGAGAAGAGACCGACCCCCACCTCACCACAGCCTCCTTTGAGGTAGCGGTATCAAGCGATAAGGTCTCCCCTGAGCCTCCTTTTCTCCAGGCTAAACAACCCCAGCTCCCTCGGCCGCTCCTCATAAGACTTGATCTCCAGACCCTTCACCAGCTTCATTGCCCTTCTTTGGACACGCTCCAGCACCTCGATGTCCTTCTTGTAGTGAAGGGCCCAAAACTGAACACAGTATTTGAGGTGCAGCCTCATGTTGCAGTCTGCACTTGAAGCACTTGCTGGGTAACTTTCAAAGCCAAAAGCAGTTT
Organism: Chauna torquata; assembly: GCA_013399475.1. NCBI lineage: Eukaryota > Metazoa > Chordata > Aves > Anseriformes > Anhimidae > Chauna > Chauna torquata. Next base: position 110,175 of record VXAL01007020.1, read on the forward strand.
CTAAGCTTTCATTTAGTTTGCAGTGAGTGTTGTACTCCTCAATAATATGGAGGGTAGGAGATACCCTGAACTAGCTCCCCCTCCACTAATGTGTGTTAGGCGAGTTCATTTATCAAATCCTGGTCTATCTGAAATTACACTGAACTCCATACAGCAGGCTTTCATTCCAGATGGATTAAATCTAGCCAAGAGCCAAGGCAGTTGTGATCCCAGTCAAAATCTCACAGAGCCTGACCTGCAGGGCTGGAGGAAGCCTTTGCCCTCCCAGGCAGAGCTGAGATCTGCTGTGTAATTCCTCCCTGCCTCCCTGGCCACAATTTAGTAGAAAGGGAGAGGCTAGGACTGCACAGCAGGGATCAAGACAAGAGTGAAGCATCGAGTTGTTAGTGCTGCTGGAGGGGAATAGGGTTGGTTTGCCATCTGTTTGTACATACAGGGACAGGCACAGCTGTCCTGGGAAAGGTCCATGTCCGATCCCCTTGGGAACTCTTCCCCAAAGGCAGCAGCAGCAAGCAGGCTTATTCCATGGGGTTGTGTAGGCAAAGGAGCCTGCAATGTAAGGAAGTATAAACTTTCAGCAGGAGGAGAGAGATGTGCTAGGTCCTGATTTCTCCTCACTGGGGCTGCTGCCCCCCAGACACATGCACCAGAGACAGCTCTGCGTATCCACAAGGACACTGACCGCAGGGAATGTCTTTCATCGGCTCAAAACCTCCTTATCTTGGGAGTTCAGTGCCTTTGAGTTGTGCTTGGAGATCTTCACTTTTCTTATGCATGATTCATGAGATTTAGCAGCTACACATTGTTACGGTAAGCAATAAGTATGCATGGAAAAATTAGTTTTCTCTACCACTTTGGTTGGTTTGCAGTGTTTTAAATCAGCTAACAGTAAGTTTTCAGCTGTAAGAATTTCTTAAACAATTAAATTAATTTCAACACTATATTTTCTGTTTACTCCTATCCTGCCATGTAAAATTTCTTTCCTTATTCTTTCTTTGGATGAAGTACAACTGGCTGAGCTTAGCACATATGCTAAATACCTGAACAACTTGACTGACTTGTTTAAATCCAGTCCTCAAAGTCTAAAACTCCCAGCAGTATAAAAGCATCATTCTTCCTCCAGAGAAATCTGGGAAAGTAACAGCAAAATGTGGAGGTGTTTCCCTGTGGCTATCCCCTTTACGCAGTGCGTTAGCATTTATTCAGTGCCAGTTGGGTCCTTGGGTCCCTCTGGGAAGATGGGCAGAGGGCTCTGAGCCAAACTGCCCCACACACTACCCTCATGCAATAACAGACAAGAGGAATAAATGATTCTTCCTATCACTTAATTGGTGACTGTCCCCCAAATCTGTCATGAGGGAGAGTATGTAGTTTTTAAAAATTTTTCTTTAAGTGCACTGGGGAGTTTCAGTTCACAGTGCCAGCATCCTGGACAGGACCATCATTGTCATCAGGACTCCAGTAGTAATGAACGTCAGCTTTCCCCCTCGGAAGGTCAGCAGCACAAGGAAGAAGGCAAAGGGAGGGCAGTGGGTGCTCACAGTGAAAAAGAGACAGTGAGTGAAGGGATGCAGCTGCTGGGCACTACTGGGCTGCCGGAGGGGGTGGCACTGCCTGGAGGTGGCTTTTCCCTTGCCTGGAGGTGGCTTTCCCCTCCCAGTGGGCTCAGAGTGTGTGTTGCCCTAGCACAGGCTAAAAGCGTTACTTCTCTTGCATGGCTCTTTCCCTCCTCTCTGCCCTTTAAATATTACCCTCTACTGAAATTCCCTGCTACGTTATTGAATGTACAGGATTGAATTAGTAGTCCAGACAACTGATGGATGGGGAAAAACCTTCCCAGCTGAGAAAGGAGCTGCCAGGAGCCAAAGTTCTTGTGAAAAGACTGTTTTCCTTGGCTATAAGTGCTTGCTTCCCTCTAGCTAGGCAGGCACGTCCTCTGCACCTCAGGGTCCCATCAGCTAGAACCCAGCTTTCCCTGCCATGACATTTTGGGGACCCAGGAGTTTGAACAAGGCCTCTAAGCGGCTCATTAGCTTGTGGGATGATGTCAGCAGCCTTCTGTTTATGCCTACTGACAGAAATTAGACACCTACTGACTGAAGTAACAGCTGAGCAATGTTTTTCTGAAGATATCAGTGGCGCCTAACTGGTGGGATCAGGCACCTACATACCTTTGAGGTACATGGCCAAGGAGATTAAGTGACTTGCCCACGGTCACACAGGAAATCTATGGCAGAGCCAGGAACTGAAACCACCTTTCAAATGACTTAACCACAAGATTATCATTCTTCCATGTATAAAATTATTAATTCTGATGCTTGTCAGGAAGCCTGGGGCACAGGATGGGTACTTATTAATTGGAGCCAGACACATAAACATTCACATTGATTTATGTATTCATATATTTAAAACTGGATGAAAGAACTATTTGGTATCTCATTTTTGGATCTTACTTTAGTCACTCTTCTCCTGGTTTACATAGAGTCGAGGGTGCGCTGGAAAGCAACCAGATTTCCCCCATATATGGAACAGTTGCTTATGGGTCCATGCATGCAGTAGGATTCATTACAAGTTGGGAAGGTTGGTTTCACCATGTATCATCGCAGTCCATCTTTCAGATATAGACATTGTTGTCACACATTCCTGGCCAGGGCTTGTTTCTTCATTAAGCCAATGTGCCAACAGTGCATTTTCGCTAGTCTAGGTTTAGCTCAATTGCTTGTAATACCTGCAGTTCTTTCATTATTCTTTGTTCCCTTGAGAAATGAAAAAAGAAAATATCCAGGGAAGGTGGAGGACACTGACATTGCCAAGGTTTAGATACTGAACTGGTATGCCTATGTTAGGAAATGAGTCTCCGTATCCTCCTTTCAGAGTCAGTGGAAGAGGGTAACTTCTCTGGGGGTGACTCAGAGAGGAGCCTAGTTAATAGGCTCTGACTTGCCCTCTGGGGGAGACGCTCTGTCTGCACTGACTATCAGGAGAGTCCAGGGAGGCAAGGCTGGCAAAGGTAGGCACTTAGGCATTTAAATGTATGTGCTTTGAATACATTCCTCACACCCTGCACACCTCCTACTTATGCTTGAGGTACAGTGGGGAGGGCCATAGAAACACTGGATGTTATACTCTGAGCTGGTATGTTGCTAGAGGAGGGATTGCAAGCAAGCAAGATTAAACTCACCTGTAATGATGCTAATGTGAATAACCACAGGTACCTTTCAGTTCTGGCGTCAAGAACAAGAGGATGGTCGAGGCCTTCATGGGACATAACCAGAGACTTCCCAATCAAGTCCCAGCAAGTGAACTACACGGACCCACCAGCGCACTGGGCAGAGGAAGGTGGTGGCAGCAGTAGGGGCATTGCTGAGTCAGAAAGTTTTGAGGAAAGCAAACTCCAGGAACAGTGGGACCAGAGCTGAATTTACAACTTAGGCCACAGGGACTGTAAACATCTGTCAGTAGCATTTCAGTGCATTATGTACACCCCGTCTACTCTGTAGGTGTGCCTAACCACATGGAGAACATCCGACCAGCCACCAGAAGTTTTACATGGTCTATGTGTAATATCTGTCACTGATCTTAAAATGTCCTGGGGCAAAATATTTTGGGGTTAGGTTATATTTTGGTCAGATTATAATAATCAGATAAGTAGGCTTTGTAAACCTGGTTGGTGTCTTTTAACTCACTTAACTTAGTAACCAGCTACATATCTGGGTATTTCTGGTTAGTGTTTTACAATAGTATGTGAGCACTTGGGGCGTATTTCATTCCACAACAATTTATTGATGTATGGAATTAGTATTATTACTCTCAAGTGACATGGGCCTAGAAGACTTAGATGCAACCAAATAAAAGCATGCAAGATTATTTATTGTTCTTCTCCCCTACAGAGAAGGCTAAGCTATGAAAAGATGCCTCCTATATGTACTGAGCATATAGTATCTCTTCCATCTGCAGCTTGCCAACCAAAATGCAACTGGTTTGTGGTTCAGCATTTGGATTATTTGAATAACACTATGTGCTTTAGAATGACAAACACAAGCATGATATGCTGAAGGACTGAACAGTGGGTAGACACAGTGACACAAAACTTCAAATAGTGACCAAGGAAAATATATTTAATTGGCTTTCCCAGTCAGAGCCAGTGTAATCTTGCCTTTTCTGTACCTTTCCCTCTTGCTGGAGTTTACCTTATGTATAGTCACAGTCAAACAATAATGCTGTTGGTCTCATTGGAAATTACTGGGTGCTTGGCCCTTCTGAAATTTAGGCTACTTACATAGCACCCTATCTTTTGATTTCTGTTATAGACATATCTTCATCTATCTGTTTTGTGATACTACTATCTGCAAACACCCATATTTTCAGACGACAAGACTGCATCTAGATACCCAACCTTAATTTTGGGTATCTGTTGAGACAGATTTGGATGCTAGCTATGCAGGTGTCTTAAAAACATTGTTTTGTTTTGTTTTGTTTTGTTTTTTCCCCAGCAAGTTTTCACCATTTTTAAAATAAAGTAAATTCTGCACCTAGGTGGTATGCCCAGATTAGCTGATATTTGGCATTGTGCAATCTGTGGGGCCTTGTGCGCTGAGCCAGCATCTCTACAGCCTTCACTTTTGCAGAAGTTTCTTATTTTCCAAACATTGATATGCTTGGAAAAGTGGGAGGGAAAGGATTTGGATTAGGGAACTGTTTCTGAAGGTGAAGAGCCCAGCTGTTGATGGGGAACCTGGAGGCTAGTTTCAGGAATGAGAAGACCATGAGAGATGGGGTGGAAAGAAGCATTAGGTTGCGGTTGTTGTTTAGGGGTTTAGCAGTTACACTGTGGGACAGGAAGAAACTGAAGTACTGGAGAAGTGGGAAATGGCCATCAGGGAAGGGCACAGGCAAAGGTGTCCTTTTCAGAATATCTTTAACATTGTTCAGGTCCTTGAATGTCTAAATACACCTTCTCTCAATCTGATAATGAAATCATTTTATTCTAGAAGATTTCCTTCTTCAACCAATTCATCCAACTCAGTGACTACACCCTTTTTTTTTTTAAAATACCATTCTCATTTCCTGATCTATTTGCAAAGTTATTTGTGTTTTCTGTGTCTGTGTGCATGTGGGTTTTTCTTTTCTTCCTCTATTTCTTGTATTTCCCCTATAAGCATCAACACTCTGTGTTTACCCTTGCTTGGCTGCTGCCCAAAATGCTGCTGTCAGAACACATCTGTAGAGTAAGTGGTGAGTTTTTTTTTTAAAGGAATGTAAACAGCCAATAAATTGTTATGGGTTTTGCCCACAGAATCCAAGCAGCTTTGATTGTTGGTACTTGTTTTATTTTATTTAATTTGTTGTTCAAAACGTTTTGGGTTTTGTTTGTTTTTGCCAGATAACTACTGTGAGCCCCCGAGAATGAGTATGACAATGTGAGACGCAGTTTTGGGTTACTTCAGACAAAACTCCAGGGTTGCTGAGGAAGTCTCGAAGGCAGCAAGCAGGTTAAGGCAGGCTGACCTCTTCACTTCAGCGTTGTTGCCCACAGAGGTGTCACAGCAGACTCAGGCATGTGGATTGACCAAGAAATCTTTTGTATTCCTCCACACAGATTTCCATGAACTTGGGGCAGTCTGCTACCAAGGACTTTATTATTAATGATGGAAAGAACGGGTTTCCTACCCAGAAGGTGCCAGATATGGAAAAAAAATCCTTAAATTCTGCCAGCGGTAGCTACAGCAGAGTGATTGCAGGTTCCCAGTGAGGAGAGGAGCAGAAGGTAGGGAGGGAAGCAGAGGGCACTGTAGCGGCTTTGGCCACAACCTTGTACTTAATCCAAAGGAATCGCTTGTACATCTGTGGCTGCCCCAGGTTTATTCAGCTTCCAGAAACACACCAAAACAAGTGTATGATCTCTTTCTGTGTTTTTTAAGCTGTAAGGATGCTGTAAGGGCTGTGATCATGGCATGGTAATATGACTTACCCTTTGCACTGGACCTGTGCCAAAGGCTGTCCACACTAAGTTATATGATCATTAGAGCTGCAGCTGTAAATGGTATGGTCACCTGGCCTGGAGTGTCAAAGAGAAGCAGCTGAAGGCTAGCCATGTCATTCACAGTGTGCCAGCGGCTTCAGAAAATGCCTGGTTAATCACAGTGGTCTGGGCTTCGACTCTGATACCATAATTGACAGCACGCTACTGAGTCCATGCGAGCCCTCTGCATGTGTATGCAGAGTAATCCACCCACCACTCACAGATGAGAGCCTTCATGCGTTCCCTATAGAATATACTTGCTTGGATAACTGAAAACTACTTTTGCATGAGAATCAAACAAGAAGCTCTTCTGTGGGAAACTGCTGTCTTCTATCTTAATAATGCTGTTTGTAGGGTTTGGGTGATTGATAATTATGGAGAGTGGAGTGGTGGAATGTCTTTTCTCAGAGACACTTAGGGTAGGACTGGGAATAAATGCCCACAGAGAACACTCGATTAGAAAACTATGAGAAGAATTTTGCTCTGCTCTAGCTACAGCCATACCATTCTAGGAGAAGAGCCAATTTCTTAAATTTCTGTTGACAAGTTGGGGAAATTTAGATGTGTAAGTGAGCGCTTTGGGTAATACATTGAAATACAAGAGAAGTGGGGAAGAGACCCCTCCGGAACATGCACAAAGGTCAAATTTCTGCCACCCCTTACTCTGCTATACTTTCCCTGTTCCTAGCTGGATGTGTGGCTGGGGAACATGAAAACAAGGGGAGGCACATGCGAGTCTCACAGTTGCTGCACTGCTACAGGTCTTTCTTCTCCCCTTGACAAGAAATAATGGTGTGTTAGGAATACGTTTGTTTCCAACCAGTTGTTGACATAAAATTTGATTATTTTACTTTTGCTGGTGCCTAAGGGCAAGACAAAGATTGCAACACATGAAGCAGACAGCTAAAATAGGCAGCAACTAAAGAAAGACGTATCTAGGCCTCTAGACTAAAGAAAGAGGAAAATCTAGACCACCTAAAGAAGGCACTTAGATTTCCTATTCAAAGAAAGATTCCTACCTTCAAACATTGATGCTTTGCATGTCAAGTTCTACATTTAAAGTAGGGATTGGGAGAGAGCAAACCATTAGGATATGGTGGCATAGAGGTGCACCTGAATCTCCGCCACCTTTTGGCCACGGAGTGCTTACTTCAAGGCTGTCTTCAACTCCTCTGTCCACAGAGCAGGAAGACCTTCATGTTCATTACAGGGGAAATGGTCTCCTATAAGGGCAAAAGTACTGAGGCTGGTTCCATGCTGGTGGTACCAGCTTGCTCCTCAGATGGGATCTGAGCTGCAGCATCCCTTAGAAGGTATGGCTGGATAATCCCTGTCTCCCAAGGGAACAGTCTAACTCCAACTGGTAAAATATTCTCAAGAGGAGGCCAGGGAAGAAGACATGTCCCAGTCCTCCTGTCAAACCCCAGCACTGTCTGACAGGAACTCAGGAGTCATGGGGCAGGAAAAACAAGTGAAATGGAGCCCTGTCCTGTAGAGACCCTGGTGGGGGGCAGCCCTCCAGCCACAGTGCAGGCAGTGGTACTCCTCTCAGAGGAATCTCCTTCCACTGCAGAGAAGCAGGCAGGCACCCAGCTGGCAGTGGACATGGTTTTGTAGCTCCTTTCTGCAGGAGCTGTATGTGAGGGAAACTGGCAGCAAGACCCCACTTCTCCTGGCCCACAGCTTGAAATGGTAATTAGAGAGTGGAAAGAGACGCTCTTCACACTGGCAAATGCCAAACCTATTTCCTACTACATCAGGGAGCTCTCCAAGAGAGACCTATGCTCTCCTCCACACCCAGCCAAGCCCATATCATTGAGAATTTTTCCATGCAACCAGAGAGCACCCGCAGAGCTGCACGATCCCTCCTGGGAAGGGGATTTGCCCGGACTGGGTCCGATAGTGAGGCCAGGCCAGGCCATGACATAGGTAAGTCTGTGACAAAGAGAGGGGTCGTAAGGGGTGGCTCCAAGTGCTGTCATTTCTGTCCCTGAGGAAATGTGCTGTCCTGGGATGACCTCTGAACAGTTTCTGATCACTGCTTGAAGATGAGCTATCAGACACCTTTTTTGGGGGGTGATATAGCTCATGTGGGATTTGTGGGGCCATTGGCCATCCTGCTTTTCTGCTAGCTGGGGCAGAATGGAGAGGCAGGTGTGGAGCAGGGGGGGCTGGATGATAGAAGACATCTTTTGCAGTATGTTGCCTGCTGCCAGGCAGACTTGGAGGGTTTGGGATGCAGCTGGGCAGGCAGAGGCTGCAGGTGTACAATGCTTCCTGAAAAACGAAATGGTGTCCTTGTATGCTTGAGTATTGTGGTGGCATGTGGGCTGCCAGTGCCTCCTTGGTGCCGCTGCAGGCTCTGCTGTCTCTAGGTGGACCTCGGCTGCCCAGCATGACTGTCTCGCTTAATATTCAGGCACTGGGCCAGCCTGAGCCTCAATGGGGTGGGCTCATAGAAAGCTAATGGGGACTCAGCACCACAGCTCTTGTTCCGCTGTCGCTGTTGCTACAATCTGAAATGCCATGTTTCAGCTTTCCGGATGCAAAGTTTATCAGAACTACATTTTCCCTGTTCAACACTTCAGTATCTGGACTTTCAAATTGATGGCTCTCTCAGATGGGTGTTGTGCACAACTAATTCCCTAGGCAGGAAGAGAGATCTTGAAAAAAGAGGAATTCTTAATTACGTCAGTGCATTGTATTTAATGCTCTGCATTACTTACTAGTGAAAGATGGCTGTCTGCATGGAAAGATGTCAGACAATGCACAAGACTTGTAAAGAGGTCTGCTTCCCCTGACAGTGCATCAAGTGGTTAAAATCATAAAATGAAATGCAGTGGATATGGTACTGAGTTTAAACAGTAGCAGCAATCTAACAACTCCCCCTCCTGGGGTCCAACCCACTTGGAAATAGAAATACTCTGAAATAATCACTGGTTTATTTAATCCACACCTGGGTGGCACGTTCAGCTTCAGATTTGCCTCTGATGCCTTTTGAACTTGGGAGTCATTATTTTTCTACTTAAACACTCGAGTAAGACTCCTACCAAAATTTATACTAAAACCTGTACAGAGTAATGCACATGTGTTTTTTTTATTCACTTCAGGAATATTATTGTCTTACTCTTGTTTACTTTTCTTGGTAGGGTTGAACCCACAGGCATTACAGTAATGTAGTTGATTCAGGTAAATGGATTCCTTCAGACATGTTTATGAGAACCATCCATCTTGAAAGAATTTTAAAGTATTTTCAGCACTAGGTTTAGTTTCCAGTTGGCAATATGAAAAATGTGATATCCCATAATTTTTTCTAAGCCATTCTTCATTTTCATTCTTGTGGTTTCAGGATCTGTGTATAATATGACACATGTTACTGTGATTTATGGCTTTAGGTGAACAATATGCTGTATATGGTGTTAATTGCACTGGATGGAATCCAGAGACATTAAAATGCTCATCTTCCCTCCTTTGTGCTAATGAGCTTTGATTTCTAACCTGTCAGCAGGGATTATTTATTAGAGAATCATGTTTGTGATTCTACACAGTAGCTCAAGTGTCAACACTGTCATCCTAGCACCCTTTATTCTCTCCTCCCCAACACTGTTTTGACACAAAAGAAAAGTTACTGTGTGCTGTCTTGGCTTAGGCACTGTCTGTATGCTTTGTGCAGTAAGGGTATAATGGGAACAAATACAAGAGTTTAGGAACAGATATTAAAGAAGAAACTGGTCAGCTTTGGGAAACACATCTTATAATAATACTCTCAGTCACAGAGTGAGATATTAAGTATTTCATTTGGAGTAGATAGAGTCATTTTGTATGTAGGTTTGAGCAGAGGTGAGAAATCCAGGCCTCCTAATATCTAATTATAGCTCTAAAAGGGTTTCCTTATTGTTTTTGCAGTAGTTAATTAATCTCCCTACATAGGTTTCCCATTTCCCAGATAGGCCTAAATGCTTCTTATTTGTCTCAGATAAGAATAGCTTAATTGATTAACATCCACACAAGAAAAGTAATATATAAAGCTAAGTACTGCCTTTCACGAGAAGGAATGTTTTCTTGTTGGTTATTTACAAAAATAAAGAGCTTTGACTTTTTTCTGATCAATGTGGCCATTACCTCACAAAACTCTATCTAATGTTTGATAGTAAAACATTTATATCAAATAGCAAAATAAGTAAATACACTCACTGAAAAGAAACTAAAACTTTAATATGTTAATGTGGTAATGTTTAAAAAACAAGATGATAAGTAGACAGGATGTGTAGGAAATGTAAGAAATGTAAATTCAGCTGGGAATTTTTTCGTATGATAGGCATTTGGTATCATCAATATATTCTGCTAGAGATTTAACTGGAAAAACAGGAATAAAAATATAATAATCAAGGCAGCTGCATCAGTGTTACATCTGGATCCTTGTATTGCAGTTGGGATAAAACTTTTAGATTTTTTAATTATCTAGTTAATCTGGTAAGTCCTTACCATTTTTGGAAAGCCTTAATGTTTATGTTTCCTACATGTTTTCATTTTTTTAAACTATGTAGTTATAATGTTGTATTGATACAGTTTTTTATTTAATTGCCATGTTTGTTTTGAATTAAAACCAACCTGTCTGCACTTAATAACACAAACAATTAAATATTCTCAGTAAGACTCTCACTATGCCAGCATCCTCAGAAGATCTTTTTTTAATTGCTTTATATGTTGCTTTTAATTACATTCCTTTCCCAAGCGATTATATCCTCATATAGGCCCCATTCCTGCAAGCTATCCTGGCACAGAAGCAGAGGCAGAAAAGTGCTGGGAAGGACTGCCAGGGGAAAAAAGGCATAGCCTTTCAGTTAAAACAGAGGGATGCCAGGAAAGCTGTAGGTCTTGTAAAGGGTTCTCTCTGGTGAAAAAGTCAAATAGTTTTGCAGATATGGGGAAGCAGTAGGCTGTAGTTACCCACTTGAAGAATAATACTGGGAGTTGGCAGGAGGATCTCCTGGAGCACCAGAATGAGGTATGAAGTACAGAAAGGGTCTTCCTTTTGGAAGAAAAGCGTAGTGTGCCTTGGGGCTGGGCCACCTGAATTCTGCTTTTAGCACTGCGGGGTTTGAGCTTGACTGTTGCTTGAGGAGAGAGGTACGAAGGTTGCATGTGCCCCTAGGGGAGACTTTGCAAAAAGAGGAGCTGTGATGCCCAGGAAGCACTGGTGCACAACACCCAGCTGCAAGGCCGTGGCCTGGAGAGTAGGGAAAAGTCCAACACTGGTCACTTAGAAAGAGTTTTCCTTCCTTTTAGGAAGGAAGAAAACTTCTGAAGGAATACATTTCCTATCAACAAAGTAAAATGCCTATTACACTTAGAGTGGGAAAGGGAGTTTGCACCAAATTTCAGCAACTGAAGGAGCAAAATGTGCAGAGACCAAGTTCCATTCCATGCCAGGACTACAAGTGCTATGAAACTTTGAAGACTTGGTTCAGCAGAAAAAAGACAGAATTAGGGAGTTCTGGCCACAAAAGTGTTTATTTTTAATGATTTCCCTCATGCAGGCCTCAGGCACGATGTGTTAGAAACACATGCTGGCTTAATGTGCAGCAGAACCTTTCAGGTTACAAGAGTTTGGAGACACAGCTGTAACAATGCTGACATCTGCAAATACTGATTGATTACCAACTAACACGGATGGTGAATGTCTGTTGTCCTGCTGACTAGAGCCAAGAAACCAAACATGGACAGCTTTAAAACTGGAGATTTTAAAGTTAGGTGGGACTGTCCCAACTTACTGACCATCTACATACATAGGCCAAACCACTCCACCATGCCTTTCCTACATTGGTCTTCATTTCTCCAGCTAGGACTGAAGATTGAAACACCTTCAGTGGTAAAACTGTGCATCTTACTTCATATTTGAGTGTCTTAATTTTAGTTACTCAATTTTGTTATATATCTCCTGTCTAAAATGTAAATACTTGTATTCTCTCCCTCTTCTTTTTTTGTGTGTGTGTGTGTGTGTATAAGCAGCACTGCTGGTCCAAGCATTATGAGATTTAATTAAAAATATGTATTTGGATGTCCTTGAATGTACAGGGCTCATATAGATTTTTTTCCCCTAGCAATCAGAACTAGACAGCAATATCTGGTGGGGGTTGTTTCATTTTCAATGAAAGTTGCATTTCTGACAAGGTTGCATGATTCTGGGATGTCAGGCTTTATCAAAATGAATCGTACAATAAAATCATAGATGCAAATGAAATGCAGGTTGACTATAAAGATAATTATTGTTTGAAACTGTATTATTTTTAAAGACTCTCACTTATTCCTTCCTTCCAGTTGGGATTTCTACTTATTTCAGTTAAACCTTGGCAACCTAAAGAGTTAATTTCACATTCAGCACAAATGCAGTGGTGGAATCAGGATCAGCCTCACATTAGGAATGCCTGATTAGTTGCATGGTAATATGACCCTTAAATCCTTGACTTGGTTATTGATTTCCAAAATACAGTTACCACTTCTGTAACAGTAATCTAAATTTTTTATGCCAAGGTTAATGACATTATATTAACTGTATTCAAGTGCATATTGTTCAAATGAACTTAGTTTATCATGCAATCCAGATTGCTCCCAAGTGTCACCTCCTTATTTAACAGATAGCAGTCATAATTGATTACTTTTGTAGTATTTTTCAAGCAAAGATACCTCACAAGGACCAATGACCTTGGTTGAATGTATATATAAAAGAACACAAAAAAGGAAATTATGCAAATTTTAATTCTATGTTTCTTAAATTCTTTCTTTGACTTTTAACAGATGAAAAATTGCTTTTACCAGGTGAGATGGTGTTGCCTTTATGGAAATAATTCTTGGAGGACTTCTTTGGAGTAATTTGGCCACTTCTTAATCAGGTTTTTCAAGGCGTGCAGACAGTGTTATGATCTCCACCTCAGGTCTAGTGTCAAGAAGGTAAAAAGAAACAGAAATGATCTGTTTTCTCCTTCTGCAGTGGCTTTCTCCTTCCAAAGAGGCTCCCACTCATGTCACTTCAACAAGGAGGCTGATGTTTGGCAGCTTTTGATTTCTTCATGGACTCAGTGCATCTGCTAGAGGAAAGATTAACAAAAGTAAGTGCAGAGCTGCTGTACAATATTAGAAACGCGGAAACAAATTTTATTTCTTTTAGTTGCTTGCCATGAGAAACAACAGCTATGAGCACATGAGTCTAGCTGTGTTTGTAGGGTACTCTGTGCAATCTAGCTCTGAAAGTTGGGGCAATTACACCTGGTTCCATATCCAAAGGAGAAGGAGAGCTCAGGACCCCATTCTGGGAGCAGGATGTGAGGGCCAAGGCTCTTCTGGTAAAGACAGGTTGTTTTTCTGGAGGAGTGAACACCAATAAACTGGGGAGATAGAGGAGAATTTTCCTTATCAAAAAAGGTTTTACAGAAAGAATGTGAAATCTGTCTTTTCCATAAGTGTTGTAATATCGACACAAGAATGCATTACTATTTCTTTCTTATAAAATACTAATACATTTTTAAACAAATTGCTTGAGTGGGCATATATGAAAAGTATAGGTATGAACAAATATATCTGTATTGTGCAATAGTAGCATATATATATATCTCTACAATGAAGCATGCTCTTTTTCTGTTTTCCCCATTCCTTTTGCCCTTCACCATTGCTACTAGATACACATGCTCTACACAGCAATGTGAGGAGGAAAGCAGCTGAGTCATTGTACCCCGCAGGTTTGTGCTGCCGCAAGCTCAAAAATGAAGATAATAAAAGTGTAGTAACACTGCACACAAGCAGCAGAAGCATGAAAGCCAGTATGTGCCAAAAATAAGGTAGTAGTAACTAATTCAGAGAGCAAGTTAAGTTTCTGTCGAAGCATGTATTTAGCGTATTTTAACACTAAGGGAGCCAAAGCAGGGAAAAGCAAGTTCACCTGCATCCACTTGTATATGAATTATTTTTGTGATCTGCTGAATACAAATGTCCTTTAGCCACATAAAAAATAAGGATGGGAGATCTTAGGTTTATAGCCTTTGCTCTGTGTAGTAGTTTAGATTTTTAATTTTCCTCGTTTGACTATGATTCCTAGACTGGAAAATTTTCCCCTTGTAAATAATTCAGGTTCTCTTCCTGTGACTGCAACACAAGCCTGATTTTCCACCTGCCAGCACTGATGTGTAAAGCACAGTATGTAAAAGAGTGCCCAAATTAAAAGATTTATTAAAATTATTGCTATGAGAAACTTGAAATGCTGTGGGTACTATTTCTTTGTTGTAAATGGCCTTCCATGACCTCATTTGGAAGACACTTTTCTTCCAATACAAGTCATCCTCAAGTTCATTAAAAGAGCACAGAACACATGAAGAATGCAAATAACTTTGACTAGTAATTTAAAGCCAATGAGAGTGGAGTATTTGCACAAGTCTATGTATTTTTGTTAGATTATTTCTGAGGCCACTTCTTTCCATACCCATGCTGAATGTACCTTGCCCCAGAATATCACATCTGCCTCTGCAGTGCACAATGCAGAGTGCCATGGGAACACTGCTATTCAGCCCAACAGTACTGCGCTCCCAGACAAGCCCCGCACACCCCATACGCTACCATGCAGCCTACACAAGAGATATTACCTGATGCTTTTCTCCTAGTTATCTGGTACTATTCAGAGAGGAAATCAATGCACTCCGATGATGGGGACCCCAGGAAGGACACTTGGCAGTGGAGGTGCAGGGAGCTGTACGTTGCTTTGTGGAGTGGTGGCATGCCCAGACAGCCCTAGAGAGCACCATGAAGGCACCGCTGGGTGGGCTCCCTTGGTCGCGCCACCAGCCCTACCCCAGTCCTCGTTACCACGTGGGGACTGAGGGAATGGAAGGTGCTGCAGAGGGGACCTGATGGGTGGTAGAGGTGCAGCCTCTGAATCAACACTGAAAAGCATTTGAAATTTTTCAGTAGAAGTGATCAAAGTCACTTGTAGAAATTCTTTCCAATGACCTGTCAGAGAGAGGGGGGAGATGACTGGATAGTTCAAGCTTTGAGTGTGTCTTTTTACTGAAAAACAAACGAACAACAAGAGCAACAACGACAACAACAAAACCTTTTAACTTAATGTTCAGAAAGCTAATGCATGGGTTGATATCTGATAACCTGTGAAAAAGAGAAATGCCTCCAAAGTACCACATGGTAGTAAAGAAAGGAAGTTCCAATCCCAACTTCTAACACCTTCTCCTTGTGGAAGGAGCCAGTCCTACAGGACTATGGGCCAGCAGGCAGAAGTGCTGCAGGGGTGCTGTGACGGTCCCAAGAGGACAACCCCAAGGGACGGTGAGCAATGGGTCACTGTGGTGGGGAAGTAGCAGCAGCAAGCTTTAGAAGAGCAGTGGCAGTGGCAGTAGCGTTGCAGGGATTGATGGTAGGTGATGAAGCAGCAACAGAGCATTGGTTTGATGTGGCAAAAGGCTGGGTTGAGCTGAAGCCATGGAGAGCAAATTTAGAGCCAGACCTACTGGGTGGGCCTTGTACCTAGAAACAGAGCTGTAATCGCTTTAGCTGACATAGGTAACACGCTGTTGCTTTAGCTGAAATAGGTAACATGTGGCTGACACATTGGAGGGAAGGGATGCCATCCAGAGGGACCTTGACAGGCTTGAGAGGTGGGCCTGTGCGAACAACAAGCGGTTCAACAAGGCCAGGTGCCGGGTCCTGCACCTGGGTCAAGGCAATCCCAAACATGAGTACAGGCTGGGTGACTAGTGGATTGAGAGCAGCCCTGTGGAGAAGGGCTTGGGGGTATTGGTGGATGAAAAGCTCAACATGAGCTGGCAATGTGCACTTACAGCCCAGAAAGCCAACTGTGTCCCGGGCTGCATCAATAGAGGCGTGGCCAGCAGGTCAAGGGAGGTGATTCTCCCCCTCTGCTCTGCTCTCGTGAGACCCCACCTGGAGTACTGTGTCCAGCTCTGGGACCAACAACATAAGAAGGACATCGACCTGTTAGAGCAGGTCCAGAGCAAGGGCCATGATGATGATCAGAGGGCTGGAGCACCTCTCCTATGAAGAAAGGCTGAGAGAGCTGGGGTTGTCAACCTAGACAAGAGAAAGCTCCAGGGAGACCTTATATCAGCCCTCCAGTACCTAAAGGGGGCCTACAATAAAGCTGGAGAGGGACTCTCTATCAGGGAGTGTAGTAATAGAGCAAGTGCTAATGGCTTTAAACTAAAAGAGGGTAGGTTTAGATTAGATACAAGGAAGAACTTCATTACTATGAGGGTGGTGAGGCACTGGAACAGGTTGCCCAGGGAAATTGTGGATGCCCCAACCCTGGAAGTGTTCAAAGCCAGGTTGGATGGGGCTTTGAACCCCACAGTCTAGTGGAAGGTGTCCCTGCCTATGGCCGGGCTGTGAGTACTAGATGATCTTTGCGGTCCCTTCCAACTCAAACCGTTCTATGATTCTAAGTAACAGACTTTTTTGTATTCTTTGAGAAGACCTACTTGCTAATCCTCCAGGCCCAGGCAGTGAGCTGTGAGTGGTGTATAGGCAGGTAAGCAGCTAGCTACCTCCTCAGTCAGCTGAAAGAGGCATTCCAGGACTATTGCCAACACACCTTGGAACAGCAGTAGTTTCATCTGGTGCAAGTTATTCAGAATTTCTAAGCTGATTTTAAAATTATTATTCTTCCTCAACTCCCAAGAAAAAAAGGGACTGTTTGCTTAAACCTTTTTTTCTAAATCCTTTATTTGCCACACAGGAAATGTTGTTTGCTCTTGAGCCCCCTAATTTGATTTAGTTTGCCACATTTCAGCAGAGAGAGGAAGCACTTCAGTGTTTTTCATGAGAGTCTCTGGAACAACAAACCAGGCACATTCGCTGCCTGCCACTGCCTGCCATACATTCAGCAGCAGGGATATGAAAACTGTTACCCTAGTGCTTGTAAAAGTAGACCTCAGTCTTACATTTAACTCTGAGTAGACACAGGGATTTGCTCACATGCAGTTATTGAGAAAAACTGGGGCATACATTATAACAGATCTCTGACAAGACCTCCAATGCTGATGTTAATTGAATGTTTTTTTAGGATATATTTTCAATGTTGTTTCTCTCTGCTTGTCCAACTTTCAATACTCCTGAGAACAGGGAGATGACAAGAATTAATGCCTGTTTGCATTAACCCTAACTTTATTGTCACTTAATTAACCATGATTAATGTCAGGGGCAAAGGAGAAATGTCAAGCTATTTTCAACAGCTCTGTACTGATGAGTTCAGAAAAACAAGTAGTGGCATTACAGTGTTGATTACAATAAAATCCAGCCAAGAGATGCATTGTTTTGATTGCAAGGTTTATTCTTCAGCCTCTGACAGCATTCTGGTAAATTGCCAGTGACTGTAACCCCTAGAAACCTCACTTAAGAAGCATGAACCAAAAATACAAACGCTACCCCCAAAAGTTAAAAACAAAGGAGAATATATTATTCTGAATTACTCAATAGTTGTCAATCTGTGTAAACTGTATTTGGGTAATACATTCTCAGTGATTTCAGGGAAACAGAACAGCCCAGTTTTATATTGTCACTATTCTTTATTAATCTCCCAAACTGAATACACAATCCTGATCCGCTGCCAAAAGTAAATCCATAGGCTGATTAGGATTCCTGCTAGGTCTAGCAAAGCAGACCCAACAGCTGTAGGCTAGTGGGAAGAGCAATAGATGTGGCAGGCCTGGCATTTTAACTAAGTCACTAGAAACAGCTAAGCTCGCTAAGAGCTCTCTTTCAAATCATTACAAGGGAGAAAAGTGAAAGAAATGAAAATCAAATTAAGATTGATATTGTAATTTTCCTGACTGGGAAATGTGGGACTTGGGATGGCAGTGTGAGTTTGTGGTGGCTGTGTGTGCCAGGTGATGATCTAATCTGAAGAATTAGGGTGATTTGAAAACATGCAGAAAAATGATGAATTATTTTCTCCAATGGATGTGACTAAAATCCTTCTAAGGGTTCAAGGAAAGCATATACATCTGTTCACCTTTTGCTAGAAGGGAATGTTTCGGGTTTTTTTTCTTGTCTCTGTGATCTGGGAGCTAGCTCCACAAGAGATCTTTTACTCCCTGCTGCTCACATATTGGTGGGGAAAAAAAAAAATAATTCTAAGAAGTGAGCTCTTGAATGGAAGCAGCACAAGACAATGGTTGCGTGGGATTCCTCCTGCTTTCCCCTCCTTCCTACAAGAGTCTTTGTCTTTGTATGTGCTCCTCCCTTCCATGGCAGGGAGGAGATCTCTGCTCATAGCTCCTCACTAGCAGAGGAGGAATGGAAAATATGACACAAAACGGAGGAGCTGCAGATGAAAAAGAGGAGGGAGAGCGAGCTGGGGAGAGGGAGACACGGGTATATGGAAGATAGGAACAAGGACAGATAGGGACTGGTACAGGGAAAGCCAAAATAATTATAGGAAAAGGTAAATGAAACCATTAAAACTAAGAAATAAGGACAGAAAAAAGAAAGTAGAAAAGAAATGGGAAAAGTTTGAATGAGTAAAGGAAGAGATTTGTAGGTCTCATTTCTGGATCTATGCTTCTATTCTGCATTTTTGGACTTTGAAAATCTTTCCTCCTGTTTTTTTTTTTCTTTTTCACCTTGCCTTTTGAGGACTCTCTAGGTGGTCTTGCAGTGCATTGAGAACTAGCTGTTTAGAAACAATTTTTCTTTGCAGACAAGACATTTTTACACACACATTGTACAGCTGAATTTTCATTTTAGCATGATATAGATAGCCAAGGCAGCAAAAACACAGACAAACTAATCAGGAAGGCTGATCTAGTCTGGCCAGCAAAACCAGCAGTTTGTGCTCTTCTCTTGTTCTCATTTGGCCAAATTATTTCATATACAAAGGGATACCATTCTGCTGAAGACCTACACTGTGAACAATATTCCTGCCATGAATATGTCCTTCAAGGAATTTTCTTGTTTACTCAAGCAGTGAGAGCTCTAGCTTTAGAAAAACTTTCCCCTGCCCATTTATTTCAATTGGAACTTTATGCAAGGAAATAAAACCTTCTATGCTGCAGTTGAAGTGATAGGAAACAGCTGAGGGAAGAAAACTGTCATGGGTGACCACTAACTGATGTCACTCTCCTGGAGCATTCAGCAGAGCAATCATTTTAGGGAGCAACAATTTGCAAGCAGCACCATGTTTTCACTGGACTCCAACCTTGGCATTTGTAATATCTAGCTATGGTCTTTGGTTGTGAGGTCTAGTGCCCTTGGTGGGTTGTGGTGGAGTCCATTAGGCTAGTTACATAGGCTTTAAGAACATTTCAATCTCAGCCACATAATTATATTGTGCTTTGTCATCTGGCCAGCCTGGGGAGACGGTTTGGTGTGAGTCATGTGAATGAGAGCTTGATATTTCATAGTATCATTGGTGGTTTTCAAACAAATTTCTCTCTCTCCCTCTTTCTCCCTCTCTCTCTTTGAATACATTGCAACTGTTTTCTGTTTTCCTGAAGTTAAGGAGATAAAGCCGTCTGTCATCTCCTTCTCAGTCCCCATTCTGGATGTGGAAACCATTGCACAACATGGTATAGGAGTGAAAAGGTGTCATCAAAGCCTGTGATGTGTCTGTGTGCAATGGTTAAATGCAAAAGAATGACATTTTATTGCTTACTTAGCATTTATTTAACTATTTCTAAAGCTATATCCTGGGTAAAATGATTTCTGATTTAATAGCAGGAATGGTATTATAAAATTTTAAATCCTAATTTTAAACAATTCTGTTGCTGCAAAAAAAGTCCTTTCTTTCTTCAATAAATGAAATAAATGAAATATTGTGCATTCAAGAGTCTGAAATAACAAAATGAGACATCTAAAATTTAGCTTTAACTAAGAAATAAAATTATTTCCATTGGTAATTTTACTCTGCAGAGCAAATCTCTCCAAGATGTTCACAGCCTCAGCCTCATTTTTCTTTCCAAAATAAAGCAAACCCTGTTCTCAAGAAATCCAGACACATCCGGTCAGTCAGACCACTGACCAACACAGAAAATGGGCTGGATTTCATTCAGGACTAATAAACATAGTGGAAGATAAAGTGTAGTGCTAGCTCTACATTGTAGTATGTCTGCACCTAAACCCACCCAAAATGTGACATACTGAATTGGAAAAAAACACTTACAATTTTCTGTTCCACCTTCCAAACATACTTCCATGTGTGAACCATACTGAAAAAGGTGCAATGCTTCCTCATGGATCTCTAAATATTTATTCTAGTCTACTGCCAAGGCAGAGCCTGTCATGAGGGTTCTCAAAGTGGTTATTATGAAGGACAGGAACAACAGTTGTGAATAGTTGACTGCTGGTTGAAAACACATAGATACCTAAATATGAAAGATGGGACTTCATATCAGTGACGGGGCAAAGCAATCCTTTGATCCCGTGTACTTAATTTTTTCTCTGTGGCAATTAAAGTTAGATTTGTTTTTTTTAATTTTTTTTTTAGCAGTTTATCTTAAAGTGACTGCAAGTTTTTCTAAATCATAACTTGTGGTATTCCTGAGCTAAGATAACCAGCTAGATGTGGAATAAGGCCAAACATCTGTTTTTTTTTTCCCATCTACATATTACGATACATCATCATCACTTTGAATAACATTTGATAAATATTCAAGTATTTGGTTTATAAATGTTTGTTCAAATGTGTCTTGTTTGCAAAAACAATTGTTTGTCGTAGGTACTTCTGTAAACATGGCACACATGTGCCATTATTATTTCAGTTCACAGTTATCCCTGGGTGCCTATTTAAACCTTGATTAGTTTTACCTCTCAGTTAAGGCAAGCTAATGTATAATACATTGAATATTGTAGCACTTTGGCCATTCTGCCTTGATCATTCTTTGTTGTGTGCTCATAGTCACTGTTCCCTTCTTGCCTGTGAAAACAGTTTGCTTGCACATCACAAAAGATGCACTATTTTTAGAAGGGGAGGTAAAAAAAGACTTAATTGCAGAAACCTGAAGAGGGAAGATTATAGACCAAATTTCATTTTTGCATATTAATGATGTTCTATTTTTAGCCATTAATGCTTGTTTCTAAAGACACATAAGTTCACTTTCTTCTTCAGAAAAAAATTCTTACAGGCAGTAGGTTTGGGAGCATGACCTTGTTCCAAGAAATCTTGACCCCATAACATGAGATATTCTTGAGCATCCATATGTTATCATCCATAAGCCTTTCTTTGTCTGCCATGTCCTAATGCGGGATGTTATTTGCTCTTCACCACTTACAAACTGCCAGATCCTCTAAGAGATAAATCACCTTACAATTAGGTGCCTAGTTTCTGATGCAGAATCCAAAATCCTGTATGTGCCTAGGTTACCTAAGGGGTGGGGGGTGGGGGGAAAGACACCCCAGAAAGGAATCTGAGATTACCAGTACAGCAAGCAAGGAGCTACTTAAATTAAGCACACCTACATTCTGAATTACCAATGGGAACAGTGTGACTAGACAAAGCACCATGATGGCAGTTGTTTGTGGCACCGTAATATAAACAGGATTGGTATCTGCTGAGGTACCTCCTCCCCTCTCCTCTCCACTCCTCTCCTCTCCTCTCCTC
>VXAL01007020.1:131826-145104 GCA_013399475.1 Chauna torquata
CCTCTCCTCTCCTCTCCTCTCCTCTCCCCTCCCCTCCCCTCTCGGCGTGATCTCCCCCAGTATCTGAGGAAAACGCCACATAGCAAATACAACTATCAGCAGCAGGCCAGAAAAGAAAGGAAATGCTCGTTAGGCCAACGCACCACAATCTGAGATGTGTTCTCACATCTTCCTACTCAGGTGTCTGCAGGATGGTAAAGATCTCCAAGAAAGGAAGAGGGAAGGTCTCTGCATTAGGAAAGGTTACAGCCATCACAAGATAAGCTGTCCCTCCTCAGGAATCAAGCAATTGGCAGGAAAATATCTAATATGTAGATAAGAGGAATTGCTGTGCACTGGAATGTGTCTTAAATCTTGACATTTACTGCTGCTAGTAGCAGAATCTGGTTGTCGTTTGCAGCCAGTAACACCCTCTTCCGGGTAGGCATTATATACTACTGCGCTTCCTCCCTCTCTAGTCACTACTAGAACAATGAGAAAAGAAGAGACTCACTCAAGTTTCTCCTCCCAGCTTGCACCCGTATGGCTCAGCTCCTTCAAGGATGCCCTGGCCGCCACTCTGCAGGCTGTTCTAGGATCTGGTCAGGCTCTCTCCTTCTGTCAGAGCTGAAAACAAGGCCAGAGAAATCACACCCATACTGGGACAAAAGAGGGGTTTACTCTGTCTGCTGATGATTAAATCACTTACTTGGAAAACTGCATAAAATGTAATTGAAACAATCCTGGCAAAACCTAAAAATCTAAGGTACTTGAAGAGTTCTAATAACTATGGGGTTGTGAAGAGGTTTAACACTGCAGTTTTGCACTTGTGTTTATAAACCCACGTCAGGCATTTGTGTGCTTCTTTCTGGCGTGTAACCACCACAGCAGGAGGCTTTCACTGTTTCACTAGGAACAAGGGAAACTTCTTTCACTGGAGACCCAGTCCTGCCTACGCTGGTGGAAATAGTGGCTCTTACTCCTGTTCATGAGGAGACTTGAGGAGCCAAAGTATTTGCAAGTGGCATTTCATGGGCCTTCGGTGTCTTAGAAGCATATTAGGGAGACGGCCAGGTGTACCAGGAAAGGAGAGAGAATTTATAAACTCTTGAGGGTTTGCAATTATTGAAACCCAACTGAAATACAAAGGGTTGGTCAAATGCCAGGCATAATAGATGTACTGTTGCCTGCAGGGCTCATCTTAGATGTATAACCCGGATCCTGAAGATTTTCTTTTCATTTCTAATTCCTACTTTTTTTCTATCTCAAGCTTCCTTAAATGGAAGTCAGTGAACTGGATTTAATGTGAATGAATGCAATTACTGTACTTGTTCCTTTGACTGTACGAATACTATTTATTTCTGCTTCATGGTCTGCTCTACATAGCTCCCCACAAGTTCTTTGTTTCTGATTCAGATTGTGCCTTTATCAAAACTGCCTGCTGTATAAAAATGTGGCTTTTTACTGGGCCTCATCCAAAGGCCACTGAAGTCAATGGGTTCATGAAAGGTTCAGAGCCAGTTATCATTACTGCTACTGCCAGCCATGTTCTCTTCATGTAGCGTATTCTCCCCTTATAGTGCTGTTTTCTTTTGCCAATATTAAAACAAAAGCTTCATCACAGTGCAGTGAAATATATTTAATATTCAGATTTTGATTTTCCTGTTTATAAATAACAGTTTTTTAATAGCATTCCTTATCTTGCTGGGATGGTATGTGAATCCAATGAGTCTAATGATGAATTGTGGAGTATAAATGGAACGTTAGTTCTTTATGTCAATGAGTAATGTTTTGTTGCTTAGATAAATATTACTGTGAAATGTATCCTTGATTTACTGAGTCTGTACTTAAATAGATGACTAGCGTTGTTCTGACAGTGTAAAAAATGGCCAAACCATTCTCTTGTGTGGCATGTGGGAAACTGGCAGAGAGTGGCATTTAGGGCAAATATTTAAATATGTTTGGTTCATCCTCACGATTAGACTTCATTTTTATTTTTGAAATAGAATTCTAAAAACATTGATTTAAACTTCTTTGAAGCAGTAAAGTGAGACCTCCCATGCAAGGTTCTTTTTCTTCTCTTTATGCCTTTCATTTAAGCCTAAGAACATGATCTGCTGAATTTTGCGTTGAAGCTCCCTATTCATCTTTGCACTCTTCAGCTCCCATCTATTACAAGCCACCATTAAAAAAATTATGTGCTTAATAAATTAAATAAATGGACTGTTCTTCCCTTAGCTATCTTTGAAGGGAGCCCTTCAGGCTTCTCCAAATCACCTGTATTCCACAATGGCTTCAAAGTGTATGGGAAATAGTGGGACTAAGAAACAGTAGCTCTGAATGTCACCACACCAGATATCCGGGGGATACCAGTACTGCAGCACAGTAACATCAGCTGCTGTGAGCCTGCCAGAAACTGCAAGCATCAGAGGACATCCAAAAGTCTGACTGTGCCCAGGAACCTGAAATCTCCCCACGCTGAACCTGGATTTGCCTGTAGATCCTTGGGCTCCCACTAAGCTCTTCCCCTTTTAAGCAAACAGAAATACCACCAGTTCAAAGCTTTGACATTTTAAAAACATTTTCATCCTTTTTCTGTAGAAGAGAAGGCTATAAACCCCCAAACAGTTTAATCTGCTTACTAGCCTTTAATTACACTAACTGCCAATAGATTCTATTACTAGTCCAAAGAAAATACTGACTGTTGTGTATTTTTTTTTTTAACTGTGATTGATGAAGCATATTTGTGTAACATTAGGTCATATTTGTCAGAGTCTAACTTTTTAGTTGGCAACTACACCATTAATTAGCAATATTGCTGATAACCTCTATTTTGTATAACCAGCAAGTTGTTTTTCCATACAAGCTGGCAGTGGAAAATAAGAAAAGGATATTTCCATGGTGCCACAAGTCTGGAGTCAGAATAATCACAGAAATACACACTACAACATTCTCTGTGATTGCTATCTGTAAAACAGGCTTTATTTCTTGACAGGCATTATTTTCGTAGGTGTTCTTGTTGTGGCTTCCTTCCTTTTCAGTCTTACAGTATACTCCTTTTAATGTTACATCTCTGTTTTGGATGCTCTCTGAATCCACAGTCATGCCAGTAACATAGTCCTGAGGTTGCACATTTCCTACTGTAATAACCTGTTTTCAACTTCTTATAATTCTTCCAAACTTTATCCATTTGCAATGAAATTCCATCTAATTACTATTTTTCCAAAAAGTATGTCAGCTAAAGCTCTGCTGATGGCTTTGAGCATGAGGTATGGGGTAAAGAATGTATTTTTACCCACTTCAAAACTGAACAGCATCTTTTATATTAAATACTGTAGTGTCTTCTAACTTTTGGAGCTGGGATATGAAGTTTCACAAAAGGATAAATCTTCTATCAGGAGCATCTCTTGTGCTGTCACTGTGAAAGTTCACCTTTGGCCATATGACATCCCTTTGAAATAATGTAGTTCAAAAACTCTCACTAGAAACTTGTTTGCTTTAACCAATTAAAGTCTCCAGAGATGAGACTTCCGCTTGCCCAAGCTCCCTGAGCACACCCAAGGACCTTGCAGCTCTAAGCGTGCATATGCTATTTGACTTGATATTAGTCATTCTGCACTCCATTTCCAAACCTGAAACATGGGAAAAATACAAAGTCTATGTCTCAGAGGAGCTGTGTGAAACTAGGTCACAAATGCCTGTGAAGCACGTACATGCTGCAGTGATAGCTCTTGAGAATGTGAATAATCCTACCTTTACAGCACAGCCTCATCTGTGGAGAAGAAAGACAGCTTGGGCTGTATAAAGACCAATGAGGAGAAAAGAAAATACTGTGTTGTTACTCATCAATTGAGTACAGTCAGTTTTTTGCACTGAGAAAGGACCTGTGGGAAGCAAAAGAGGACATAAGCATGTGATGAAAGATGGCATCCCAGGGCACATACACTGTCTTGTTGCCTAAAAGTTGTGTGGGCGTTAGGCCATGCATTTGCTAACTCCTGAGCTCTTAATAATGGCTTTTAACCTAATCTCTGTCATATATCTTGCAACTGATGGGTGAGGAAGGATGTCTTTGTAGTTGAGTGCTGACCTGAGACTTGGGGACAGCAGCCTCCTTTCTGGATTCCACCGCATACTTGCTGTAGAAACCAAATCTGTAAAATGAGCATAATAAAAAACTCCATTTATTTGCCCATTATCTATCACATCTATTTGACCTTTCTCTTTTCAAATCATTTGGGGAGTTCTTGTCTCTTACTCAGTATTTGTCAGTCTAAGTTGAGGCTCCTAATTGTCATTTTAAGAGAAATAATGACTTGGTGAGCGCTGTTCAGAGCTTGCTGAAACTAAACAAATCTTCTCCAGTGAATACAGTAGCATTTGTGGTAGCTGTGGGAGTTTCTCTCTGAACAAACTCCTAGAACAGCTAAAAAACACGTGAAGGTGAAAAGCCAGTCTTTTTATCTCAAAATGTATTTAAGAGGTTTGAAGTAAATGAGACATGCAGTCATCAGTGGCTTGGTAGAATCTCCTGAGAGGCAAAATATGCTCAGGACATTTGCAAGGGGCTGCCAGGTTTGGCTGCAAACCCTTACGATCCTGCCTTTCCTGCAGTGAGAAACAGGCGAGGTACCAGGCAGGATGTGGTAGGATGTGCAAGGGGCACCAGGGGCCTGGGTTTAGGCAGCTGCATTGGGCTCTATGCTTCTAAGGCAAAGAGGATTTAATATGGATTTAATATGGACTAGCAATTGCGTTTCCATTGTAATATTTACCAATGCAGTGCTCTAATTGCCTTTTACCTACAAATGCAGCAAAATCTTAAGAAATCATGAAAAGAAAGGCAATATCAAATACTTCTTTTCATTTATTAGTATTATTATTCTTATGTAGTATTATAGTAGAAAGTAATGGTGCTGTCAATAATTATCATCAACAGATAGGCAGTTCTTATTAGCTGTAAATGTAGCTTTGTATTTTATGCAAGGATTATGTATTGTTTAATAGCAGAAAGATATGTTCAATTCCTGCATATATTCTTCTCAATGTGAGGAACATTTAAGAGGATTAAAAATATCTGTTCTTTCTAAACTGTGGTCTGAGTGAGCATTGCAAACTAATGGGCATATTGCTCCAGGTTCAAGGAATGAATACAGTGCCATACTAACGTACAATCTGCTGTGGCTGCATAATATAATAGCAAGTGTAGACTTTTGTCAGTGAAAATCCTTCAGAAAACTATTGCAGTCCTGGAGAAAAATGCTTTATTAAACCTCTCAAATTTAAGGTTGGAGACCTAAATGAAGTAAAAGTTTCTTCTAGGTTAATAAATTATTTTTCTGATGTTTACCAAAAGCCCCCCCAAAACCTCAACTTCAGCAATTCTAGTTGTAAAAATGAAAGCAGATGGACAACAGAACAACAGCAGTGTGAACAAGGCAAAAACTGTTATGCAGAGATCCATATTACTCTGTCTGACTTTCAGCAAAATTCCCCAAGTAATTTCACCTTGAGCTTGGAAATCAGACTTCTGACAGACAGGTCAGAAAGGCGTTCTTGTAACTTGCAACACAACGCTTACTTTGTAGGATATTTTTCTACCTAAAAGCAATGGTATTAAATCACTGAACAAAGAGAGGGAGATATGTTTTGATTAGGTACACAGCATTCCTCTGACAGAATTCAGGATCTGTAGTCTAACAGACGACACTGTAATGAACACAATTGTCTTTCTCTTAGGCTGCCTGAGGAGCTCTATGTCCTTGTTTTTGGCCACGTGACATTTTCGTGAACCATTATTTGTTTTCTTTGTCTTGAGTTTTTTTGCCTAACTCATTTTACAAGTGGTTCTTTATTCTTCCTCAGGTGCATGGTTTGTTTTTTTAAGAAGCATGGCCAGGAAACCACCATCAGCTTTCCTGGCCAGGCCAGGCAGAGAGGGAGCAGGTGGTGGCCAGGGCTGCAGGCAGGAGGCTGCACAGAGGCACAGCCGAGGTGGGTGGCATCCATCCATCCTGGCTGGAGCTCGCGCTGGGCTCTGCGCTGCGCTGCACGACTTCCCAGGGGCATTTTGGTGTGCTCTGGTAGCAGCACCTGCGTGCTTACCATGGTGGGGAAAGTGCCAGGCTGATTCGTTGGTTTTCTCTGCTTTTTGTTAACTGATCTTTGAACTTTGAGACAAAACTTATTTTAGGTCAATGCAGAGGAGAATACCAGCTCCATCCCACATTGTTTTGATTTTTTTTAGCAATTAAGAAACATGTTTAAGATGCAGGTCATGCTCAGAAGGCCTTTGATCAATTCCTATAAATGGTAGATTTAACTGACGTGACCCCTTTTTTAAAGTAGTAGGTCCTTTTCAAAATGTTGAGCAGGAGAAAGTACAGAAATGTGCCTATAGCAAGGAAAGCTAATACACACAGTCTCTCCGTGACCTAGAAAAGGGAAGTACAGCCTGAGGTTCCAGTTTGGAGGTAGATTCCTTCCAAGTAAATAATGCCATAATTTTATTGCAGAAATATTGTTTTATTATGATTTTATTGTTAAAAAAAAAAAGTAAATAAATTTGAAACAAGACACCCTTTTCAGGAGATATACAATACAGAAAAGAAAACAATCCATAGGAATAGAGAAATAGATAAACTGCCAGTTGTGGTATATCTGTCACTATAAAAATGTTCCCTTGCATGGCAGTCACAGCAGTACTGTCAACTACAGGACAAAGAAATATTAGGCCATATCTTATCGTCTATTTTATTATACAGTTCAGCACTGATGACAGGAGTTCTCTTTCTTTAAATAAAAATATGTCCTTTGTTATTCTTAGACTATACATTGCAGCAGCAGTGTAGTGTAATTCATTGATGACAAAAAGTCTCTGATGAGAAAAATTCCTCTGCTGCTCCACTTGGGAAAGAGCAGCAGGACGGTTGCCCTGGATGCACGGAGTCCAGCTGACTCCAGCACGAGCAGGCTCATGCCTCCGTGTCAGGCGGTTTTCTGCTGCGGCTCGGCCGTGCTGAGACACCTCCCGTAAGCCCTTCTGAGGGCTTCTCACGCTATAAACCTCCAGACATACCTCCTCCTTGTGCACTCACTTTCTGCTTCATGTAAGTGGCTTTTGTAGGAGCAAAAGAGGCAGAAAGGAGGAGGTTTGCCAGCACAAACAGCAGCACGCCTTTCATCTCCCAGGGCACAGCCCGTGGGGGGGCAGTGGGGAGGTGCGCCATGCCAACAGAGCCCCAGGAGGGATTACGTTTTGGGGAGAAAGCGTGCCTCCGTGGTTCCCCGGTGCGAAGGGGGGCACACGGGTTCCCTTTCCCTTGATCCTGGGGACAGCCTGGGCCTGCCTGCTTCCTGCTGTAGCTGATTTTCCACTCGCAGTGCTCAGGCTGGAGCCACACGTCCCCCGTTAAAGCTCTCTGTCCCCAGGGCACTCTGAGGAAGCCCTCCCTGATGCCTGCAAGCCTGCAAGGGCTCCTGAGCAGGGAGAGGTATGTGTGGGGAGGGCACAAAGGGCTCTTTTTCCATCTACCTCCACCCAAAGGGCAGGAGCACATCAGGCTGACGTTTCTGAATACCTCATTGAAATTCTACTTTAAATCTTCTAGAAACTAAGAAGCCCAGACTTGCTCCTGACAAAATCAAGGGCAAATCCCTACATATGATAGAAGGAAAAATAGCAACTCCTAAACAGGTGTCCATTTTGATTTCCCAAATGAAGACAAAGGTGCAAACTACATTTGACAGTTTTTCAACTAAAACTAATATTCATTTCAGCTTATGTCTGAATTATTTAAAATGCGATAACATTCCTTTGCTCTATTGTATTCAGACATTCAGGATCCCTGCAAAATATTTATTTTGGATAGTCCCTATATCCAATTCCTCTTTTTATCAATAGAACAATATTTATGGAGGTTGGGCTGCCAACTTTGCCAGACAGACGCCCTTTGCATTCAAAAGAAAACATGATTCATCAGAGGATCAGGATTTCAGCTGCAAATTAAACTTTTCTTTGATAGGCCGAGAGATACAAGTCAATAAAGGAAAACTCCTGATAGCTGGAAAGGAATGTATACTTCGAGACTGCCAATATTCAGTTCTGATCACTAACACCTTTCCCGATAGAAGAGAATTTTTTTCTTTGCTTTATCTAATTATATCCCAGGGGCAATATTTAAAAGAAATGGAAAGAGAGTTACAACCAATTGTGCTGTGTAAAGGTGTCAGATTATTTTTGTTCTCTTTTTGAGACCACGAACATCTTTTAAGGTACTTGTGCAGCACACAGAACAAAAGTGCTCTGATCCAAACTTAGCGTTCTTTAGCTAATGCATATGATTAGTGTTAAGCATATTAAGAACAATAATAACAACGATGACAAAAGCAGTGATAAACTTACAGGCTTGTGGCTTGTTAGCTTTCAGTGCACAAATCTATCACACATGAAAATAGACTCACTCTAACAGCTGCAGTACCCAACACAATAGGAAAAAGAAGTTCTGTGCTGGGAGAAGAAACCATAAGATCCATTTTTCAGAGCTGTACTCCTAGTATTTGCTGTAGATATCCCACGAAGTTATTTCTCGTCTCCAAGTAGTACCATTGAAAATACGTAATGTATTTTTCATCACGTACCCTTTTAATGGTAATTAAATATCACAACCCTACCTTGCAACTAATTGCAATGGCCTTGTTATTTTTGGTTTTGCGTGACTATGATTTCAAACCAATGATCATTAGTAACAACAATAGTCCTCTACCCTTTTATCATGCCTTACATCTGCGGGACTCCATGTTAAGCATTACTATGTGCATTACCCCAGTGCTTACACTGAGTCACAGAGGTTAATTAACTTATTAAAGATCTCAAGGCACATCAGTGGCAGAATCAGGAATAATGACTGACAGTCCCGAGCGCTGCTCTCCCTGGACTTGATGCTCTGGCAGTTCTCACTCAGGGGTTAGCCAGACTTTGCAAAATGCCATTAGTCACTAAAAGCTGGACTTTTTTTGGAGAGGATTATTTGTGTGGGAAGGGAAGGAGGGACTCATTTCATTGCTAAAATGAAGCTGAATGTGGGACTAATGGAAAGAAAAGCTCCTGCTTGTCTGAATCACACTGCTTGAAGGCAGTGGGTGTTGCAGAGGGCTGGTAGTATTTGTTAAGGAATCTCAGAATGTTGTCTTTGCAAAACCACCCTGGAGAGTTATGTACTGAATTTCAAAGTTCCCAAACAGTACAAAATCAAGCCCGATGACATTTTATGAATCTCACTGATGTCCTCGGAAAAGAACTTGGGAATAGAGCAGCTCTTAATATGCAGGCTGCCAGAAGATCATGTTCATCTAACTTTTGCCTCAGATGAGAGGCAACTTTTTTTTTTGCCACTTTTGGACCTTGTTGTAGTCAGCAGTGAATGGCTGCTTGGTCAAATACACAGCCAGATAAATTCTGGTGTTGTAGAGATCAAGAAAACTTGGAAATTTTAAAGTCCAATTACTACAGAAAAAGGTATTTTCTGTGTCTCTCCTTTTCACTACCACCATGCTGTTTTATTTTAACATGAGAGCCTTTGACAGGAGCTGTTAATGCTGCTTCATATTCTCATGGGTTGGAGACTGGCATCATTGAATCTAAATTGGCATCTTACGCGGATGGTATATTAATATGTATGATCTAGCAGGGGCTTTGGTTTTTATTACAGTTTGAATCATTACTAATTTTGGTAAATTTTCTGGCTTTAAAATGAGCTGTAATAAATTCAAAGCCATGCCTCTGCATAGACCAGGTAACACACTTGCCATATAGATTTTCCCATTTAAGCTGATAGGCTAAGTTCTCCCAAACCTCACCTTATGTATCCCCTGTTTCTATTTAAAAAGAAAAAACTGATAACAAAATATCAGATTAATATAAAATATTTTGGTGTGCCTTAATTCATTTTAAAACATAATTAAGGGCCAAATCCATCTTATCTCACTTGGGTGGGTTAGCAGTTAATAGCAGACTCATATAGTAAATTATACGTTATTGATCTGATTCTTCTGTGACACAAGCAGAACCTGGTGCAGCTATAATACAGCTAGAGGGTGAAGGGAGGCACCATAAAGTACATCTGAGTGTGCTGAATGGGACTATACCAACAGGTATGAAGAAAAAACGTGTTCATCCTTTCTATAAGCACAGTTGATTCTGAGGACTTTTATCTGCTGCTGATGTCACTGAAGCATCTGGCTGCTCAGCATTTCTAAAACTCAGGCTTCTTTCTTGAAAAAACATGTAGATAAACAGGTAGTGATGAGGCAATACAGCAGGTAGGAGCTGTATTAGCATTCTAACAAAACACCCCATAACAAGACTATCAGGCTGTACGTGTCAATCCTCAGTGCAGGAGTAGGTAGTCATTAGAAAGTTGGGTTAGTATAGCAGAATTAATGTTCATGAATCCGTGATGATAGGCAGCTTAGGAACATGTAGATTTGACTTGTCCAAATATGCTTTAATGGTGTCATCTCTGAGCTTTCAGGTCTGACTCTTTCACAGAAATAATGAGTAGAAATTGTTGGTTAAATTCAAAATATAACAAAAGTTTGCCACCATCAGAAAGTTTATTCTCTTTTTCTTTCCCATTTTGGCCTCATTAGGATTGGAACTATTAAACCATGAAGTAGCAGATTGCTAATTCAGCACTTTTGACTCTTCCAGAAACAGGAGAAATTGACATCTCTGAATGGTCTCCCGTGAGATGTTCAGCTGGACTGCACTCCCTCAAGTGCTAGGATAAATAGCCAGAGGAGCTTTACTGTGCCTTTATCTGTACAATTTTATCAGGGGTATTAAACCTACCTCCTGGTTTGGTCTTCTGAAAAAAGGAGACGTGGCGTCAGCGAATCTCATTCACCAACAAGTTAAAAAATTACAATCTGGAGCAGGTTCTGTCTGCTTTTAGCAAGTCTGCTGAACAAGAGAAGCTGATAAAAAGAATACTGTACTAAACATGTTTTTAGAATACCTGGCCAAGGTGGTCCTTCACACTAGACAAGTATAATAAATCTTAATTATAAATAAAATAAAATACAAGCCATTCAGATGGTTGAAGTTTGCTTCTGGAATAAGGAATTATATTTATTTCAATTCAGGCCTATTAATAAGTAATTTGTGAAAGTGTAGCTTTAGGAAGTTAAGACTGAGAAAAACAAGGCAAAACAAATCACAAGCTGGAAAAATTGCAAAATCCAACAGCATGCTTTCTCACTGCTCATAATATTTGCCTCTATATTATGCTGATATTTTTAAAGATTTACTACTGTAAACCATTATTTCATCTTATTTGTACTGTCAAATGCAAACATGAGACATTAATGTTATGTCTCTAATGGAGGAAGTGAAATATATCTAGGAATCGTGTTTGGTAGAGCACTAAAATATTTCATTATATGAGGAAAACTTTCTTTCTTTAGCATTTTTTGTGTTAACGTAAGTGCGCCTCAGAGGGACTGGCCTTAAGGTCAATTAAATACTTGGAGTGAGTATCTTAGATTTCGTATGTGAGGAACACTGATAAGTAAAGAGTTCCTTGGCCATTTTGTATTTAACCTGTTTTGTACATGTAGACAGCAGTCATGGGGGTTGAAGAGGATACTCCAAGCCTGCATTTTCAAAGTACATAAAGGACAGCAAACGTAACAAAGAAATAGAGGAACTGAAAGAAGCATAACCATATTTTTATACGCTCTTTTTAAGCCCCATATGAACACTGAGGTATTAATTGTTAATTTCCCTTCTGTTTCTATTGCTTCCATATTTCCAATCTGTTTTTGTGTACTGTATCTGGTAGGAGGCTAGTAACACTAAAACAGTGCATGGATTCCTGTCTTCTCATGCACTGACTGTAATTATATTTTAGCTACCATTTTAAAATGGTTTCTTTCATTTTTGTCTTGTTTTCTTTGACTTACTAATAGCTTTTTCGAGTCTACATCCTGTTAAAATACATAAAGTAATGTGAATTCTCTGCACATATTTCTCAGGCTGCTCACCTGGTTAAGACTAAGGCCAGCCATATTCTGGTGGCAATGGTATTTAAATTTAATTTCAAAGGCTTAAATTCATTGATTTACATAAGAGTTCTGAAAATCCTACCAAAGAAATTCCCACATTTCTTTCTCTTCAGTTTGTCATATTTCACTGTGAGCTTTTCATATATGCTTTCGAACATGGTTTATTTTCCTCCTTTACCAGTCGATGTGCAAGCTAATACTACACAATGTATGGGTAAAGGCAGTTTTCTAAAAGCTGTGCAATGTAACACTGGCAAAGGACGTGCAGTAGCCAGAAGGGCAGTAATACTCTGAAGCATTTCTACTAATCTCAACAGCTATCAAAGCTTTCACCGAGTCTAAGGTTAGAAACTAAGGTTCTGCTTCTGTCTCAGTTTATGATGTACCTGATTTTACTGACATTGGGCAAGGTGACTGTTTTTCTGTCTTTGATTTTTAAGCTGTTTTCCTGCTTGCAAAGGCAGCCCTAGGAACTGCCATCATGTGATAGCTGGTTGATCAAGCACTGCTTATGCAAGGACAAGAGGACTTTATGCTGCTCTGGAGGTACCATCGCCAGCAGTGAGAAGGCGATTCCCTTCTGAACCAGTCTGGGCTCTGTTGTGTCTTCTGAGCCTGACAACCATCAGTGGTTCTGCTCAGTGATGGTAGCTGCTGTGGTTTTGTAATGTGAAAAGTCATCCACTTAGATTTTTCCATGAGCTAATGGATGCTAAAATAGACGGAAAGCTTTTGGTATCTGCATACCCTTAGGGAGTACCTCTGTGCTGAGAGGAGGTGTCTGCAGCAGGTGAGTGGATTGTGGATTGGCTCTGCAGGGACAAGTTTAGAAACTGGGACATCTAGGGTTTGCAACAGTTGGGCTGGGAAAGGGAGATCAGGTGGAAACACCCAAGGCAAGATTCCCATGTTTCTTTACATTTATCCCCACTGATACCTCCTTCTCCTCCTTCTGCTTAGGCTTCACCCAGGGCTCCTGCTGTGGTTTGAAGGACAGCATGTGCAGCACAGGGCAGGGGTTGGGTGGCAAGCACAGTCTGGAGCAAGCTTTTTACCAGACAGCTGAGCGACAATCCAGCTGGGTGCAGAAATGTGTTACAGGCCTGACAAATGCAAGGTTAACACACTGGCAGACCTGTTTTCTCTCAGTCTGGGTCTCACCTCTTCTTGTTCCTTCTTTCCTTCTTTAATGCCGTGGTAAAAAATAGCTTTCCTTTAACACTGAAGAAGGGG
>VXAL01007023.1:0-16296 GCA_013399475.1 Chauna torquata
CAACAAAAACAAAACAAAAAATCTGGACAGATTTTAGCTTTGGTATAACTCCATTAACTTACCTTTATTTGCCCTATGTATTTGTTGGCATAGTGTGGATTTTATACAAATTTTTATGCAAGTTTTATACAATCTCTACTTCTAGCTGCCAACATCAAGTGACTTTTCCAAAGTTTGAAGCAATATGATATCAAGGGAAGATGAAAATAAACTATATGGATGAATAAATTAAAGGATGTGTGATTGGAAGTTCATTAATTTGTGAGTTGAATTAGGAATTGTCCCTAGGTACATTCAGATTGCTCTTCAGTACTTATTTCTATTGCTTCATTACTTGTCTTATTTACTTCATTACTTATTTCTATTACTTTAAAAAGCATCTTGAATTAGTTATGAAACCTGTTCTTTAAGAAAAGCCTTTGTATTTAGCTTTCAGTTGCCTGCAAGTATTTCTAGCAATTGTGCTAATGGTTTTGCAGAATAAAATGTCATGAAGTACACTTTCCTTATAGTATCTAAGCCTCTGTCATACTGAACAGTCCCAGGTAATACGTTACATAGCAGAACATGGACAAGGCCATGTTTAAATGCAGAATAACCGTGGAGAAAACTTGTCTCTGCTGCGGCATTGAGAGCACATGATTAACGAGCTGGAAGACTTGCTGGAGCTGAGCCCTGCCAGCAACCTTTCTCGTTCCTGCTGTAGATTAACATTTTCATTTGCTCCATTTTATTGGCATACATGAAACACCTAAGCATGGTGCCATCACACCCCTCCTACTATGCTAGGATTGTTGCTACCACAAATTACAGGGTCGTGACTGACCAAGAAGGGCAGGGCTTGGTCTCTTGTACCTTTTTATGGCATTGCAAATAGCTATGCAATCATCCTGGAGTAACAGTGCAAGAATACAAATTACAGGCTAACCCAGTCTGCTGGTGTCTCAGTGCAAGAGCTTGTTTGTTAGCTTCACTCGGCTAGTTGTTTCACAAAAGGCATATGGCATAAAGGGAACGTTGCGTTATCAGGTAGGTCTTCAGTAGGTGTAAGGTGCACTTACTGGTGAAAACAGCCACCTGAGATTAAACCATTGATGTCGCATTGGTGTAGAGCAGTTCAAAGAAAGTTCCTTCTCCACCACAACTGGAACTGCAGGTGAGTATGGGGAAGCAGACAGTAATTAACGGAAGTGAAGCTTGGTCAGGAGAAGCATCCTTTTCCAGAAAATGCCAACAAAGCTGTCTGTGCTTTCTGATCCCGTGCAGATGCAATAACATCAAGCTTTGTTAGGGTCCTTGAGTTGTCTTTACAGAGATGGGAAGGGGAGGGTCACAGAATTGTGGGTGAAAGTCCACATAAGTGTTCAGAGATGCTTGGCAAGGTAAGGTATGTTTTGTTTTGTTTTAAACAAATAAATCCCAAACACTAGATACAGGACCAACCTTAAAGGAAACTGCTTTCTCAGGGATTGGTAGTTGTGGTCCTTTAGTGTTTGGGTATTTGGTGTAATGAAGATTGTACACTTCTGTGTAATCATTAACAGTTTGTTGTATAGGAAGGTCAGATCTCATTCTCTTACCATAAAGTTGAGGTGAGAAAATGCTTTTTCCTGTCCCTCAAAAAAAAAAAAAAAAAAACCCTTGATTTTTCTTCAAAATTGGAACTCTGCGAAGGTCAGGTAGAATAACTAGCATAAGTTTGATCCTCTGGTGAATGGTGGAGGCTCCAACTTGAAGATACACTGGCAGGGATGACACTCGTTTTGAAATCTGAAGCATCACAACCCAAACAATCACTCGAAGAAAAAGTACTGATTTGGAACAAATCTTGAAATGTATGTAACAAAGCTTTAATGCGTAAACCTTTGTGTTGTGTTAATCCCCAAAATAGATAGCACCTTGTAACAGCTTGCGATCATATGAGAGGAGATTGAATCTGCTGGTGAGTTCAAAGCAGTCCTTAGATTTACAGTGTTTTGTTCCAAAACAACACTTTATTTTCAGGTTTAAGGTCTGGTTTTTTTTTGGGGGGGGGGGCAGGGAGGGGATTCTCTCCTCCAGTTTGTGAAGAAAGCTTTGACTTTGAGAACAGACAAGCAAACAGCTGTATTTTTGCAGTGGCACTGAGTGTGGCGTTGCTTCTGGTTTGGTTTATATGTTAGAGACGCGCATTATTCTCTCAGTTGCATGTTCAGATTTT
This sequence comes from Chauna torquata, assembly GCA_013399475.1. Taxonomy (NCBI): domain Eukaryota; kingdom Metazoa; phylum Chordata; class Aves; order Anseriformes; family Anhimidae; genus Chauna; species Chauna torquata. The sequence continues at coordinate 2,201 of VXAL01007023.1, forward strand.
CCTGTACTGTAATGGACTCGAAAATGCAGAGCAATGGTATTTTTGCCCCGTTCTCATGTAAACTGGAGCCTTGGAAACTTGAAAGCACAGCTCTTGTTCTTCGAAGTATCAGTGCATGAAACCTTATCCAGAGCAACTTAAAAAGGAATTGGCATTAACTGGCAGTTGCAGTTAGAAGCTACTAACTGGACCATCTATTCAAAGAGTCTCTAAGTTCCAGGAAGGGAGAGAAAAAGATAATTTAAACGCTATCGAGAAAAACAAAGCAATTTACTACTAGCATTTTGCGAAAATGTTTGTCTTCCATCTGTCTGTCCTCTTTTCAAAGATATAAAAATAGATCTATTAACTTTTAAAGCTGTTCATAAAATAATCATCTAGATCAGAAGCTTTCCTGAATCTTATGTTATCTTTTGGCTAGCTAGAGCTTCTAAAGGTGAAGACAGGGAAGGGAGGGGAAGGTGGGTGTTTCTTAAAGCACACTTAATTCTAATGTGCTCTGTGCTGTTCTGTCCTGCTTGTGTATCAACTTTTTAAAACAAACAAAACCCCCTTCAATTCTTTTTATCCTTTTCGTAAGGAAATGAGCTGAAGCTGCTATTAGTATCTCCAAACATGAGCGGATCAGCATTCGACTTTGAGTCTCCAACTTACGGTTGCACCTAATTCGGAGATGATTTCTGGGGTGTTCCAGATTCTTGAAATTACAGGAAGATATTAATTCATAATTTTGATGACTCCAGCCACAAATGTTTCATTTGTTATTGTGGGGTTTGGGGGGAGGAACAAAAATCCCCTACAGAAACATAGCCAAGCAGAGAGCAGGTTGAGAGATGCGGTGATTTGTAGCCTCGCTAAAACAGAGCTTTGTGAGATGTGGTCCTCAGTAATATCAGATAAATTGCCTTGACTTGCGGCGTCATTATCCTTTAGATCTCTGTCCTTAATTTCTCTGTAAAATGTATATATTGTCAACAGTTGTCTTAGTCTGTTCTGGTTAATAAAAGGGTAGAATACCATAGCCAGATTTCACCAATCATTGCCATTGGAAACAGTCTATTTTAGGGCTTGGAGTTATTTCTGAGAACGCTCATCCTTCTTTTAAAACACAGGTTTTACATCTTGTTTCTATTCTCAGATACTGGCTTTTGTAGAAATCTTTGCAGGGTTATACAAATGCTAGTTTAAACTCTAAATAACTTCTCTATTTATTCAGAACTAAAGATTTGTGGCAATACTAGCTTTTTTTTTTAAGAGCAAGTCTACGTCTTTCCTTAAAATCAGCGATTTGGCTGCTGCATGAGAGTTGAGCTGGCCCAAGCTGATCTGGGTGAGGTGTGGCCTCTGCACGTGTCCTGTGTTTGATCACTTTACTGTCCGTGTTCTTTGCATGCTTGAAGTTATTGCAGGACTTTAATACCTGGTTGCGTTTCTGGTGGCTGCCTCTGCCTTCATTACAGCATGTGTCCCCATATGACTTTTCAGGACTGTCAGCGGTCCACTTTGACCTTAACCGCATCATTTAGAGCTGGAATCTGGGTGCGTGAGCTGCTCTTGTGAGGTATCTTGTCTCCTGGTACAGTTAAGATCTTACATCATTAGTTTCATCTGTTTACTTACAATTTTGCCTAAATGATGGTGGCTTTCTTGTGATATGCTGAGATTTTTGAAAAGAAAAATGTAACAAAGCTAATTAAGACTTTTCTCTTAAACATTTCTAATTCTAGTAATACAAAAAAGCATGTTTGTGTATAACCTACCGTTGTAAGAGTTCACATGTACTTCCTGTAAGTAATTGTAGAGGAAGAAACGCAATGACTTTTTGCCTTTGTTACCTTGAATTTATTACCATCCGTTAAATCACTAATATATAGCGGCTTGCTGTATGACTAGCAGCCTGACAGGGAGTTGAATGGTATTGGTGACATGCGATAAGGGCCCTGTGGTCCTTATTAAGCAAGTGTTTGAATTTTTGGGGAGAGATTATTAAGCTAGAAGATGCATTCCAGCTGAAAAATGAGGAAGGTCCTAATAACTGGACTCATTAGCTGTGCTGAGGAAGTGACAAGTGTTTAAATCAAGATGTCTTGAATAGCTATTAACATGGACCGTTATCTTCCTGCTGCTTCTGCTTTTGCTCATTAAATTACAGCAGCCAAAAAAAGCTGTTACTGCTAAAATGACTACATAGTCGCAGAGCAACGTTTAACAACTGCTCTGTTTTTATGTCAGGTGGAGTTGCTGACTAGCTGTGTTAGCGCGGCACATCAGGTTGCTGCTGGACAAGGTTTTAGTACATGCACAGAACGACCAACGCTAAGTGGCTAATGTGGTGTCTTCCACAGCTTTGTTCTGCTCCCTGGTTTAGCTGCCGTGCATTAATGTACGCCACTTGCATGCCGCACGGGGATGGAATTCTTACTGAAACTTAATAGGGTAAATGAGCCACTCTCAAAGACATGTTTGACGTTTTTTTTTTTTGATTGGTGGTTCAGAACCCTTTGATGAAACAAGAACCTGTTTCTGCTAACTGTAGCATTGATTTTTAGTGAATAATGCTCATCAGGGCTTCATGCCTTTGTTATGCTTACAAACAGGGAAGCGTCCCTGCCTCACTATAAGAAAAAGGCTGCATAAAGCTTATTGATGCTCAAGTTGATAGCCTATCAAATGTTGCAAGGTATCTGGAAATTAGTCTGCCGTACGAGGACTGTTCAGCATCTCTCTGAAACCTGGAGCAGCAGATAGTCAGGGTGCTTTGTTAGTGCCCATTTGAAGATGAGACCTTTACAGTGGTCAGTTAGAAAACAACAATCTTCTAATTTCATATTTAAGGTCTATGGGATGTTCAGGTTTGCTGTTCCTCTGGGTTGAAATATTTCCTGTACTTTTTGAAAGATCTTTGTGTTTTTTTTTGTAAAGGCTGGATTCTGCTAATTATGGGTGTCTACTATTATTTTCTGTAGGAAAAAAAATTAACCAAAACATCCATAAGATGCGTCTCTGCATAGAAGCGCATGAAACAGCCAAAAAGATGAAGGAAACTGGTAGTGTTCTTTTAGCTGAGGTTGTCGATCTCTGCATTTTCAGTTGTAGTGGGCCAGTAGGGCAGAGGATCCGCATCTTAGAAGACATCTGCATTCCAGAGACGGTGTCTGTACTCTGACTCGGGCAGTTTTGGTCCAAATGGCTGAACAGGCACAAATAAGCAGTTAGAGGAGTGATTACAGTCAGAACCATGATAGTTCCCAAGCTGGCCATTCGCTTTGGAAAAAAGAGGAAGAAAACATTTGGTATTAAGTTTCATGACTGATCGCAGATGTTCTCAGACCCCACAAATGGTATATAACTGCAAGTACAAATTCAAAGTTTGTTAATTGGCCCAATCCACAGAGAGAAACAGGAAAGAACTGCGTATCACAGATATTCCATCCATTACTGGTGTCATTACTGTCACTTCCTATTTATTTCGGTAAAGAGAGAGAAACCTGGATAAGGAGTTTAAGGCAATGATTGGCAGCATGGGGGGAAATCGTTGCAAAAGGAAGTCTGCTTGTCTGAGTCCTCACTTCAAAGCTAACTAGCTTTGTGCTACTTCCAGACGGCAAAATATGTAATGTCTCGTGTGATGAGCTTACCAGGATACGCAGGATGACTTTTTATTGTTGTTCTTGTAACAGTCACGCTTTAAGAAACCTCAGAAATAAAGGGTCTCTTACCTATCGCAAATCCAACCTTTTATAATAGCTATCAAAACTCTTAATCCTTCCATGAATCAGAGTAGGCAAGAACTGTGGTTTCCATTTAAGACAAAATTGTTGGGCATTTTGCCCAAAAGTAATGGGGACAAGCAGCACTTCCAGCAGTAAGCTATACCCGTTTGAGTGCTTTCTTGCTAGACACTATAACCTTTATTTTAAAACAAGTGCTTCTGCATCTTTTAAGTTGGTAGACTATAAAACAATACTGTATTTATTTGGCATACTTGTATTTTTCATGCTAGATTTTTCTCCTTTCTAACTTGAAGACTATGGACTGTGTCCAAACGGTCTGATACTTAAGGCTCAGGAGCCTTATAAGAACAAACAAGAGGCTAAATTTTGCTTTTGCTTACGCTGGGTTCTTGCCAGAATAACTCAGCTGAAGTTACTGGAGTGAGTTACCCTTGTACAAATCCAGAGTAATAGAATAAACTGAACTCCTTTCTTGTCTCGCTGCAAGGAGGACCGAAAAATAAGAAATGTGCTTCTGTCAGGTGACTTCTCTTGTTAAGCTGGGTAGCAATGAAACTCCCAACGACCCCTTGAAGCAGCGTCCCCGTTGACGGCGCAGGGTAGCTGCTATGCCGTAACGCCCGAGTGTGGCTGCTGCTGTCACGCCGTTTCTGCAGTAGAATCTGGGTGTGAACAAACCAGCGTTAAACTGTAGAGTCGTGAAGCAAACAAGCTGCTTACTTTAGGACAGGTACTTTGGTCATGCGAATCCTCTCTTACCCTGCAGTTTCTAGCCGTTTTGAAGCCCCTTACTGAGGGGACTAGAATCCGAATGGTTAGGTTGGAAGAGGGATCAAGTCCAGCCTCCCACTTCAAGCAGGGCCAACCTCAGGTATCTGAGATGAGGGGGAAAAATCCGTTGTTTTTTCCATTCTTGAGCTGGGGGGGTCAGGGGAGGAGAAGCCTATGCAAACTTTAGTGTTTTTGTTAGAATGGTGACATGTTTTTACCATGTTTTCCCCCTGTTACATTTCGTCTTGCATTCAAACTTACTTTTCCTGACAAAGAACATCAAAGAAGATGTTTAATTACAACTCTCCCTATTCTCTTTCTCATTTCAGCAGTAATAAAAGATGTTATTGAGAGGGACTATTGGAGTGAAGACTTCTGTTTTCTGTGGTCTCAGCCAGTGCACTGGTTTGAGAAAGTATCGGTTTTAATTATGATGTAAATAATAAAAATACCAGAATAAAATAGTTAAAATTTAATTGTGCAAATAGGAGAAGTTGTAGAAAACTTTAAAAATGACACTGATGTCCTGTATGCTTTGACAACCCTTGTTACTTTTTATAGTCATTGTTACCCCCAATTTAGAAAATATATACCACATATTCAACAGCAGTAAGGAATCTGAGCTGACAAATGCACCTTTACATAGATTAATAGCTTTTTAAAACAATTTCACTACAGTGGTTCTGGAATTAACTTTCTAATAATTGTACAATTGCCTGGGAAACTGGATAATTTAAGACTGGTATGTTTAGGCTAACAGCAGAATATGTCTGAGAAGCAGGGCTGTAGAAACAGAAATACTTCAAAGTTTTAGTTGGATCATAGACAGATTTAAAAGTTCAAACCTGTTTAATGTCAGAGTTATCCTAGCACACAGATTGGGCAGCCATCCCAAAGACGTGCTCGATCAAAGAGCGTCAGTAAGATACAGCAAAAAACACTTTTTGCTGAAGGTGCTGCACGGCCTTGGAAGAGTTGCTGAAGCTCACGTGGCAGTTCTCTTCTGCAATAACGAACTTGTCTGCTACCACAGGCTGAGCCTATTTGTTACAACTGGATGTGAGCACAGATTCAGACAGATCCTGCCGTTACGTGAAGAGGTCCTTAATTTTGGCCACATTCAATCTGAGTAATAAAAGCTAACTGTCGTGAACCTTCCTAGCCCACCTCCCTAAAACGGTTCTATCTAAAGCTGAAAATACTCACACCAGTAGGCAAGGGTACCAAGGCAGGAGCAAGACTGTGGGTGTTGAGAACAGATGCAGTATGCAAAGATATTTTAATAATATTTTAATTTTGCATGGGGGCTGGCTATGTATTTGGACTATGTGCTGGGATCTAAGAGAAGAGCCCTAGGCTCACACCCACATTTGTTGTTCAGCACAAAATCCTTTGACGTTCTTGCCATAACACGGGAGAGGAGTTTTTCTCTGTGAGGGGCCAAGGCAGAACACCCAGCAGCATCTCAAAGCAGTGATGTAGATTGGGGGTTCTTAGTAAAGTCTCAAGTATTGAAGTATTTGCTGCTTTTTTTTTTTTTTGGCCAGATCTATAACGTGGCTATTTCTGTACAGATTATCTAATAGTGGGGAGAGAAAGGGAAGGCTGTTTTCAGAGCCTTCAAGAACTTTGCTAGAAGAGCAAATGTTAGAGTTTAATACATTTTCATGGGTATGAAGACAACTCCAAAAGGAGCTGAAGAGAGGAAGATGGATAAGAATCTGAAGGGATTTTTAACTACTCAAGCTTCCAATGAAACCCGGATGCTAACAGCAGCAGTGGGGCCAGACAGACACAGAAATGCGTGTGTTCTGTGTACCATTTCCTTGTCTTCAAAGCTCACGATGCTTTATGGTTATATAAAAGCGCCAAGAATATCTAAACACAGATAATTTTATTGGGAATAGGTTATTATCCACAGTCCTTACTGTCTTTGGCTTCTGAAATGATGAAATTTATGTCCTGGATGTTTCACCATTCTTTCTGATGGCATGCAATCAAGTAAGGAATGGCAAAAAGACATTTAAAAATACATAGTGCTTAGGCAAGCTGTTTCACAGCACTTCAGATTTTCTCTCTCCTTGAATTAGAAAGCATGAATCTCATATGTACCTAAGCATAGTCAAACATGTATCTCTAGGAGTCTTTATTTTTTATTTTTAAATTTTATTTAATATAAAAGCCTAAACAGAAAGAAAGGAACTCTCTTGGAAAAATTAGCAATGAAAGTGCTTTTAGCTGGAAGCAGAAACTTTATGGGGTAGGATGAGTAACCCTGAAACAGTGTCATGTAATCAGCTGTGCTGAGCGTTTAGAGTTTTTCCATGTGGATCAGATGCAGTCTTGTGCCTTTTAGTTCAGTGGCTTGTGCATAGCCTGCTAATCAAGACAGAAAAGATAGGATATGTATGCGTTTCCTATGGCTGGGCAACTTTTCAAATCGTTTCTAAGCAGGATTAATGTTCCGCTTATAGCCTTGATGGAACTGTGTGTGACATTAGGAAAAGAATTTAATGAAAGGTGCTCCAGAAATGGTACTGTTACTGGTAGCCTTACAAATGAGAGAACATGGCTTTAGTTACGAAAATGTACTTTATTCTCAGTGAAACTGTCACCTGTTCATTTCAGCTGTGTGTTCCAGGGCTGGAGCAGCTTTAATCTACCATTTAAGGAACTTTAAAATAATGTAGCCTGCTGTATGCCTACAGTTAATACAATGCATTCTGTTCTTTGATCACCAGCTAAGCTCTTGACTATTTTGATAGTCCACGTTGGCAAGCCAAATAAGCTACCAGTTCTAGGCGCTTCTTACAATGAGCGCATCTACTTATGGCTTATATTGTATCATCATGGTAAAAGAAGTCACATGCCTCACTGACCTAGAGCTTTACAGTCTTTAAAAGTAGAGCAGTCCACAGAGTTCTAAGATGCAACAAAGAACAGATGAAAAAATGAGAGAAGCCTTCCTACGGTCTTTTACCAGCCAGCGGCAGAATTGCGTGGGTAAGATTACAAAATATAATAAATATATTATTTATATAATACATATTTTTTTAGAAAACCATTTGTTCTTCTGAACTGCTGCTATCAAAACTCTTCCCACTTTGACTTGGTACAGCAGTCAATTGCAAGCAGCTCAGGTATTTGCAGTTCATCAGCTGGAACAGGTCAGGATGCCAGCTGAAGGTAGTAGAAGTTTGGGATGAAAAAGGAGTTTTACGGATCACAATACTGGGTTGAAAGATTGAAGATATTTAAAAGCATCCATCCATGATCATTAATTCCATGAAAACTATGCACTGAAATATTTTAAGGTGTTAATGAATTATAAGGACCTTACCTCGCGCGTTGTACGTGCGTGTAAGTGCATGGTTGCTCCTGGCCGCAGGTACTCAAGCAAATGCTACAAAATGAGTGTTTTAAGTGCATCAAAACTATGGATATCACTCATGTCTCATTTCTGGTGGTGGTGGGGAAAGGCATATCCGGACTGGGCAGGATGGAAAGGCTAAAATTTCATAATGGAGATGTGAATTGAAGAGTTGGGAAACGATAAACAAGTTAACACAAATAAATAGCTGCTCAGATGTTGAGCTCAGTTCTCAGATCCCCTGTCAGCAGTGTTGTGAGAGTTCAGACACTGGCAGCTAGTCAAATATTTCTTCCTTCTCTACTACCAGTGATTCTAACATGCCTTTGTGGGGAAGAAGTTTTCTTTTTACTTTGAACATAGCGAGTTATCTTGAACTGCCTGACTGGTTTATGAACACTTCCAAAAAGACTTATGTTGAAGAAGTCCAAGACTGCAACTTCATTTCCTCTTCCAAAGCTTAATCTAAAAAATATTTGCTTTTTTTTTGTACAGATCTAATTTGGAGCACATATGTGTGATGTGACATCATCAAATAGCTACCTGATGCTGATCAAAACAGTGGGAACAAAATAAAGCGAAACAATAGCTTCAGGGTGTGTATGGGTAACTGTACTGACTGGTATGAATCTGCATCCAGAGTATGGTTGGCTTCAGTTCTGTATCAGCTGCCTGTTAAGAGAAGTAGCCAGAGTAGTGGCTTTAAAATGGAGGCCTAGATCACACAAATAATCATATCACCTTTGCGTACATTGTGTAATATAAGCATCTGAAAACTTCAAACACAGACTCTCGTGTATTTTAAATACTGTTAAAAACTTGCGTATTCTTCTGTCACTGGGTGGGCCTCGCAGCAGAATACGTTATACTCCTGATGAGCACAGTGCATGTCTCTGACTGCAAAGCGTTTTTTTCTTTTGGCAAATGATAACCACTGAGTTCTCATGAAGTAATGTTTGTGGGGATGCCATGAAAGTGTCACTTAAGGAAAAAACAATGGCACCTTACGTGGTTCTGCATTCGTATGAAACAAAATTACATATGGGAGGTAGGTGGGCTTGTGAGTTCAGCAGTTAATGTGGGAAGTTACGTGTAAACAGCAAGTAGTCAGTGTGCTCCATAATGTTAGTGAAGGAAAAGACAACAGGACAGCTCTGCAAGTAAGATTTCTGTTCCTGACTACCATTTTCAGGTCATCTGTTGATTTGTCTGTCTCGCAGCTTATCTGTCAAAATGCTCAATCGTGCACAGCATGTGAACTTGCAATAGTGTGGGGCTGATTTGGTTTGAAGGAGTAAATTTATTGATTTCTATGGAGTTAGGGTAAACAAAGCAGTTCTTGATCCTGTGATTTTTTTTTCTTTAAGACGGTTAAATGCAATTTAAAAGCACAGCAGATTACATAACTGTATGACACTAAGAGCAAAATCAGGTTGTTGTGGACCCACTGCTCGGTACCCAAGTGCTGAGGTTAGGCAAAGTGCTCAGAGAGAAGAGCTCTAGTAGATGTAGTTTAAAATTTTGTAACTTCTGCTCTTCACCGTGTCTTGGCCAACCCATTCCAAGCTTTCGGTTCAAACCCATTTCTGTTTGTGTACGAGGCTGAGCACAGCAACAGCTGAGGCACAGGCATGTGTCCTATTCTGACACCTTGTTTGTAGCCTCTGGCAAAATCCAAATGCAAGTATCTTGGGACAGTTCTTTCTTAAATCTCTTTAGTGAAGTCCACATAAGAAAAGTGATGCAGGAAAGGAACTTCTCAGACTCTGTTGGTGATTCCTTCTGTCAAAGACAATCTACTGACTTTCCATCTTTTAGAGCAGGTGATTCCATGCATCCCGGACTTCTGTGAAATTTACTGTATTTATTTGGTACGTTTAATTTTATTTAAAATTACATGGAGAAAGTGAAAACAATCCTATCCTTTTGTGATGGATCGTTTTAGGAACAGCCACTTTCATGATTTTTTTTTTGGCAGAGTTCTGAGTGCTTCATTTTTAATGTAAAACCAAATTAAAGAACACTTTACAGAATAGCAGGCCCAGATATCTGAAATACAATCATCCATCAAAAGCCCTCAGTGGGACAATTACAGCCCCCACATCCTCCTACAGCAAACCTTGATTATAGAGAAGAATGCTTGAGGGCTGCAGCTGAGATTAGACAATATAAGTATTGTTGCTCCAGTCTTCACAAAATCACGTTACAAGTCTTAGTAACGAAGTGGGTGAAATTCATTGAGCATGTTCTATATTAGTATTGACTTTACGTATTTCGTGATTTATTTCAGTATCAGTATTAATGATATCTATTTAAATTAAATAACAGACCCACATCTGTTATGTGGTTTTCATGTTCTTTACAGAGCAGACAAATGCCGCTTTAAATACTCCTTTGGTATCGAATACAGTGCATATCCAATGCAGACTCTTCACGGTTGAGTGCTCTCAATGTTACTTTTCTACCTGAATATTGTTTTCTTTCCTCCCCAATATCCTCTTTGTTTCTTGAAAGCCCAGAAGACTCCCAAGTGTCATGACTCTTCTTCTGTTTTTCAGCATTTCTTTCCAACCTCTGTGTCCACAGCTCACTCTTGGATCATATTTTCAAGTGATGTGCACCTTATTGTCACTTATGTGTATGTAAAGCAAGTGTAAATTAGATCTAAGTTATTACTCCAGTTTAAACAAAGAGCACTGACATTTTTTAATGCTCTGCACCAGACTGCATAGCCCTAAGGTGCCAGAAGAGATCCTCAGCAATAAGTGATGAGGTCCAGAATCTTGCTGTGCTGTGTACAGACCGGACTAGTGATGCTTCTGTGAGTTTCTTTGACAGGAAATGCTTTATGGGGAAGCTGAGCTCTGAATCAGGTTTTTCTTTGTTGGTTTAGAAATTCGTTTACAAAGCTGTGTACAAGAAGGTAGTAGTTATTTATTAGGGACAGAAGTATCACTGATAATGTCAGAATCCTTCAGGCACAGCAATAAAAAAATGCATGCATTTATTCTCTTGTGTCTTAAAATACATCAGATAAAGATTTAAGCTTTAGATGCATCACATGGAAAACCCTATGGCCACATCCATGCTTGGAAAGACATCCGACTTGGCTAAATTCATTTCTCAGCAAGTTTGTCCTTACTGACTGCAGGGTTCGGGGATTACATCAGGAATGTAGACAAGGCTGTCATGTCCTCCAGCATTTTTAGCCTGATGTAGGTAGGAGCACAGGTGGGCAATTAAACACTGCGCTTCATTTCTTACTGGGTTTCAGTTACCATTTCACTCCCACGACTGGAAATAATGGATGATGGAGCAGCCTTTTGTAAATTCCACAGTTAAATGGACACATAACAGCATCTGAAAATATTGCTCATTTTCTTTGTGTCAGGGGTGCTGGCTCTTAAATGCTTTGGCACTTTTTTTTCTCGCCCAAAGGTAACGTATGTCTAATCTTTGCTTATTGACGTGGATTTTTCCTCAGATCTGCACTGCCATATCTTTTGGTGATGTGGATAATATTTTTGTTGTTGTCTTGGAAAAGATAATGGATAGAGAATGTTCTCTTGTGGACATGGATGCCTGAATGAACAGAGTGGTGTCTGTGGAGCAGTGAAAGGTAGCAAGCGGTGCTGAGTAATACTGTCTTTGCTCACAGAAAGAGTACAGTAAAAAAATCTAAAACCAAACTAATACTAATACAATAGGGAACAATCTTGGTAAGAAAAAAACAACAGGAGCAACTCCAGAATGCAGGAAAGACGTGAGATTTGGGGTTATCCCACCAACTTTTTTTGAGGAGTATGGATGCTAAAAACAGGGAACTTATTTTAAAATAAACTACTAATAGTAGAATCACACAGATCTGCTCACGCGCTTCTGTTCTGAGTCTAAATTTTCATTTTAAAAAGCACAATTGTGTATGACAAATTTAACATGTACAGCATAGAAGATTTCCGTTCTGTGCTATGAAACATAAAGGATACCAAAGTCCCAGTTTGCTTATGACTCAGGCAGAGTCTCCAGACTGACCTTTGAGTGTCCTTTGATTTGGATGAAAGAAGCTGACTTTTTTTTCTTTTAAGGTCGCCTCCTTTTTAGCAAGGTACCCTGAAACATTATTGCTCAGGAAAGTGAGAAAAGATGTTCTCCCCTGAAACGCTCGTTCTCCTAGCTTGGTATTACCCAATATTACTTTGCTTGTCTGGCAAGGTTTGGGTGGGTGGAGGAAGGGAATAGGTCTTATTTTTGAGATTTTAAGAGGCTAAATTTTATATTAACTGCACAGCTTATTTATTTTCATTCCTGTTCAATAAAAAGCTGCTTTTCCATGGGAGCCTGAGGAGAGCTGTCAAGATGAAAGGAAGTGGAATGCAGTGGAAGAGCAGCCAAGTTCTGACGGCTTTCTTGCAGATGGTAGGAGCAGTTAAATCTTTTAAAAAGGCAGCGTTGCATTCCTCTTAGTGCTGTCAGCTGTACAATTCTTTTCTGTCCTTTGTGAATGGATCATATTTGATCATCTGCCAAAGCCTGTTGTTTAATTAAATTCTTTTATGAACAAATCACTCTTCTATGAAGTCTGAAGGATCACGTGCAGTTTGGGTTTCCCCTGGTACTTTCAGGTTGGTTTTGATCATCGCCTTTGTGTACTGGATTACATTTCCACACGCTGCTTAGTGACACAAGGGGGATGTGACAGCCTTGTTTGGCTACTAAAATGTTCATGCTTCATTACATATAGAAATATTTATCTCTGAATAACCTATTCAAGAGGGACCCGTGGAGCTGTTTTCGCCTTAAAATAGCCACTTGGCTCCATGTGCTTCAGGTGCATAGTGTGTCTCACAGTCTAAAATAGGAAATGTGGGGGGGACCACGCACAAGTCGGTTTATTAGGCACTAGGAAAATTCAGCTCCTGTTGGTGGGAATTAGAAAAGTGATTGTGTTGGGCTTCCTAAGTACATTTCTAATGAATGCTAATATGTGGCATTCTGACTGCTAATAGTAGTAGTATATCTCACCCACTAAAAGCTATTGGGCCACGCTGAGTTCTGGGCTGCAACAGCTGAACGGCTCTGGTGCCTGACGTTGAACACTTGCATGAAGAAGCTCCTCTCAGTGAAACACTGAAGTTTGTAGTCTTTGAATCCCTCCACTCGTATACAGCTCAGGGTCTGGCAAAGGAACACACAGCTGATTCTTGACTTAAAATCATTATCCTTTAGAGTGTGCTGCCTGAAGAGGATGCCACATTGTAAATTGAGTGTTTGATACAATTCAGACCTCGTAAGGTGTGAGCAGAGTGATTATTTACATCTTTGTGGCAGTTTCATTTGAGGTACTTTGTGTGAGGGCTGTGGGGAAAGCATACGCAGTTTCTGTGGAGTGAGGATGTAATTTGTTCCGTTACTACATCGTTTGGTCAGTTTAGCCATGCGTTTAGTTGCATTTAGCATTCCAGTACTTGAGCACAGAAGCCTTACAGCAGCAGGGGAGTTTTTGCATGTTGCTTTACCTGATTTCAGATATACACATTTTTCTTAACTGACCTTCCATCCTTGATTTACAGTTGTCCACTGTGACTTGTCTTAGACGTCTTTGCAACTACATTGCTTTCGTATATTTCTTATCTCTCACTGAATGGACTGACAACCCAAATCATACAGACAGGGGGTATTGTTTGTTAGCCAAGGAGGCGTTGTTAGAATGAAGCATTGTTCCTGATACCCGTAGTTCCTGAGGTTGTCACTGGAATGTCACTTCTTAAAGGTTTTTAACCAATTGTCTTGCATAGGGAAGCAATAGAGTGCACCTGAACTTCTGTGTTATGTTTATTGGCTAGCGTTGCTCAAGCTGAAGCTTCTTGGAGTTGTTGGCAGGTATCCACACAGGCTGCTCAGGACTGATTTGATAGGTTATCTGGGTATTGACTGTCGTAGGCAATTGCTGTGTCTGCGGCAATCTACTCAGCTCCCCAGCCAGCTGGGAGAAGCTACTGTGAATGAATGAACCCCTACCTGGGCTCTCAATTGCCACCCACTACTATTTCATCTGAACGTACAATCTGTATTGCTAGTTAAATAACATTGCAAAGCATTCCCTACTTTGTGATCATCAACAGAATCAATGGGACGATGTATATGGCATCAGTTAGCGCAGAGCTCAATGAGGAGGGTGGGAGCAACAACAAAAAGGTCTTTTTTCCACTTCTTGCCTTTCC
>VXAL01007034.1:0-13917 GCA_013399475.1 Chauna torquata
ATCGCCAGCACCGAGTCCTACGGCACCTACAAGGGGCAGGTGAGGGTGGCCCTGTGCCCCTGCCAGGGACCTGGCTCTCAGAATGTGTCCCCCGGCCCTGCTCTAATGCCGTGGTGGAGCTGATGGGGGTGGTCACCCATCAGAGATGTTAATGGGCTCTGGAGATGGGGAAACCGCCCCTTCCCCAGGGCATGAGAGTCCCTGCGGTTCCTTGCAGTCTGAAGCCAAGCCCTGGGGCTCAGCCAGGTGGTTTCATCACTGCCTGCCTCAGTTTCTCTTCTTGCAAAACAGGGGCAAGGCTCCTCTGTCCATGGGTGTTGCCACAGCTGTCGGTCCCTGGGGCACAGGGATGGAGCAGGACTGCCCCGGGACAGGGATGCAAGGGCAGAGCAAGGAGCTTCTGGGCTCAGGGCAAGCTCCCTGCGGTGCACGTAGGCAAAGCTGTGTTGGGGAAAATGTCCCCATCACGGTGCGCAGGAGGGGCTGGAGCAGGGAAGCTGACATGGGCAGAATCCCACATCAGTCCCTGCATCAGAGCAGGGGGCAGCCAGGGGCACAGCGAGGGGACCTGGCTGCCCCTGCTGACGCAGCCCCCCCCGGGTGCCACAGAATGGCTTGTGCCACTACAACCAGTCTGAGATGCTGGCCAAGATCACGGGCTACGTCAACGTCACCTCGGGCAACACCACGGCGGTCAAAGCCGCCATCTACAAGCACGGCCCCGTGGCTGTCAGCATCGATGCCTCGCACAAGACCTTCTCCTTCTACTCCAACGGTGTCTACTACGAGCCCAAGTGCGGTGAGTCGGGTGGCACACGGGAGGACCTGGGTGCCCGGGGAGATGCCAGGACACGCGGGTTCCCTTCCTTGCTGTCGAGCAGCTAGGGCAGGGGAGGAGGAGGCGAGCAGCCCTGCAGCCTCCCCCAGCATCCCTGGCGATGCTGTCCCAGTGAACTGTCTCCCGTGTCATCCCACGCAGCAAACAAGCCGGGAGAGCTGGACCACGCGGTGCTGGCCGTGGGCTACGGCGTCCTGCACGGCAAGAGCTACTGGCTCATCAAGAACTCCTGGTCCACCTACTGGGGCAACGACGGCTACATCCTCATGGCCATGAGGGACAACAACTGCGGCGTGGCCACCGAGGCCACCTACCCCATCCTGGCCTAAGCCACTTCTCATCTCTGAGCGTAGAGCTTCCAGTGACGCTTCCAGCGATGCTCCCAGCACCCATCCCTGGATCAGAGCCTTCGGTGTGACCCGCGGTGCAGGAGAAAATTGGGGACATGGTGGGACCCCCGCAGTGCAGGAGGAAGCTGGGGACATGGTGGGACAGGGCAGGGGGCTGCTGGAAAAGCAGCCGGGGGCTTACCAATAAAGACCCTGGAAAAATAGTTTGGCTTCTACGGGAGGGATTCAGCTGCTGCCTGCCTGGCTCAGCACAGGGCTGCTCTGTCCCCTGCACAGGTCCCTGTCCCCAGCCCTGTGGGACCGCCAGCACAGCCAGCTGGCTTCAGCAGTGTCTCAGCCACCCGGGGCGAGGGGAGCAGCTCTTCCAGCCCTATCTCGAGGAGGAGCACAAACAACCCCAGGGATTTCTGCTGAGATGAGACATTCCTGGCGCACGGGGGGAGGCAGCCACCCTCTGCCCCACTGCCCTGGCTGTGTTGTGGCTCTGGGAGGTGGTGGCATTTGCAGTATCCCCAGCTGGGCTCCCAGGCACCCTGTGTGGCTGCTCCCCTCTAGGGGGGGGGTCCTACTTTACCCCAGGGCCATTGCTCACCCCTGTGCTCCCAGCCTGGCCTCGAGCCCACCCGGGAGAGCAGGGCTGGTGCGTGAGGATCCTACAGGCAGCACGGAAAGCATGAGTGCTGGTCATCTTCCTCCCCCTTTGCTGTTACACCCCTGGAAACACGTTGGGCAGGGGAGCAATATTTTTTGGCAGAAACATTTTGGGCAGGGGAGTGATACCTCCAGCATCCTCTGCGCCCTGGGGCTTTCAGCAGCAGCGGTGGTCCCCGGGGAGGGGGGCACCAGCCCCACGTGTCCCCAGCGGCGCGTGCAGCCCTCCCGCACCCAGCCCCTATCTGCCTTGTTTTGGGCTCGGCGGCCCCGCGGGCGCTCGCTGTCACCTTGGGCTGGGGTCCAGCTGGATGCGCCGCAAGTGGGAAGGGTGAAGGCTGCTGCTGCGGTGACAGCACTGCTCTCCTTGCTGGGTCTTTTTCGTGTAGCTCCTGAGATTTGATCTTTCTCCTTTTTTCCAATGAACCTCCCCTCATTGGAGTCCTGGGCTTGCCCTGCTAGAAGGATGCAGAGTCCTGCATCTCGCCACGACTTCAGTGGGGACATCTTGGTGTCCAGCAGGGCGGGGAGCACCCGGAGGGGTTTTGGTCCGTGCGTGGATGCCCTCCTGGGGCAGCTGATGGGTTTTGCCTGCACCTCCCTGCCCTGTGCTGCTGCAAATGCTGCCCCTGCTCGCAGCATGCTGCAGGCAGCAAAGCCTTGCTGCAAATCCCCGCGCAGGGTGGGTGGGAGCAGAGGGGCACCCCCAGCACCCACCACTGGGTGCCTAATGGATGTGGCACCCACCCTCACCCCAGGGGATGGCCCCCACCATGTGGCACCGGTGCCCACAGGGTCCCACCCTGCTCCTCCACCCTAAGCCTTGCAAGCGCGTGGCATCAGCACCCACCCGGCCATGGGTGGGGAAGACACCCCTGTGTGCTCATGGGGGGGCAACACAAAGCCCCACCTCCCTCTCGGTCTAATCCTGGCCAACAGGAGGGACGGGGCTCTGCCTGTTGGCTGCCGGCAGCTCCCTGCCCACCCACCGGTGGTATTTAAGCCACCCGTGGCTGCAGGGCAGCAGCCTGGGCTGGGAAGCGTGGGATGGAGGGGCTGGGTTGGCTGCTGGTGCTGGGGGCTGCCGTGCTGCTGGGTGAGCGCCCACCCTGCCCCCGAGCTGCAGGGGGGACGGCTGCCGTGCCCCCTCCGTGGGGAGATGCCGTCCTGCCTCCGTGGTGGCACTGGGCTCTGTCCCTGTCCCCGTGCCCGGAGCAGCGCAGGGGCGGTGGGCACGCCTGGCACTTGGGCTGCGTGCTGGGGTGCATAGGGTTGCGTGGGGGATCTGGGGTGTCCCTGAGCTGGCTGCACCCCAGGGTGAGAGGGGGAGGTCCAGGGCAGCTGGAGGAGCAGGGAGTCCTGCCTTGGGGACCCCCAACTCGGTGACCCCCAGTCTCTGCCCTGCCCGGGCAGGGTGGGGGCCTCCCTCTGCACTCCCTCCGGTTTGTGCCCCTCTCCCTGGGGTTTTCTGCAGGCACTGAGCCAGGGACCAGCTCTGCTGCCAGCCCTGGCCTTGGGGAGGTGGACAATCAGCGGTTTAAAGTGGTTTTTGCTTTTTTTTTTTTTTTTTTCCCTTCCAGGAGCAGAGAGCAAAGCTCCTCTGGAGAGACCCACATTTGGGGACATCTACCATGTCACAGGTACCGCTCAGGGACCCAGTGCCCTGCTGGGACAGTGCCACCTCAGCTTTCCCGAGGGGTCCGGCACCTCCGGGTGCCACGTCCCTGCCGTGCCCCAAACCTGGGGCTGGGTGCGTCGCTGCCATGGGGCGCTGCGGGCGGGAGCAGGGTGGTGATGCCATGGGGCCCCGGGGTGCCCGCAGGAGTCATCAGCCTGCCCTACGCGGAGATCAGGGAGCCCTTCGAAGCCTGGTACAACCTCACCGGGGGGAAGAGCCGCATCGAGTACTACGGCGGTGGGTGCAGAAAGGGCTCGCAGCCACCCCATCCTTCTGCTCCCGCTGGGAGCCACCTCCACGCCAGCACCGCAGGCTGGGCTGGAACTTGGTGCTGTCCCTGTCCCCAGGCCAAGTGATCACCTACCAGTTCGGCTCCATCGAGCCCTTCGGTGCCAGCTTCAAGGTGACGCCGGAGACCACGGAGACGGAGGTCAACGTCCGCAAATGCTTCCGCATCAATGGCACCGACGGGGACCTCATCGCCCCGCAGAGCGTCTTCCCCAGCCTGGAGGACTTCAAGGTGAGCCCCGGGCATGGTCCCCGAGGACCTGGAATGAGGCAGGGGAGGGGACAAGGGATGATGATGGGCGTGGGGTGGTTGGTGGCTGCCACCAGACCTCCCTACGAGGGCAGAGGCGGCTGGGAATGGGTAAATACAAGGCCAGTTCCAGCCCTGGGGGATGGAGGAGGAGGGACTGCATCCGGCATGGCACGGCACGGGTGCGGTGTGCTTGCAGCGGGGCAGCCCGGCTCGCGGGGGCCGCGGTGGCGGTGGGGTGTCCCTGACATGCGCTGCGCCCAGCGGGTGCGGGAGGAACGCTTCCGCGGGCAGCGCTGCGCCGTCTGGCAGAACGTCTCCTACTGGGGCCGCAAGAAGAACGTCTACACGCTGCGGGTGGGCAGCTCGGCCCGCGGCCCCGTGCCCCTGCACTACGAGGTGCACGGCTTCAACAGCCTCCTGGGCTCGCACTACGACAAGTACGAGATCGACTACTCCACCTTCAGCCACCGCTTCCCCCCCAGCGTCTTCCAGCTCCCGGACGGTGAGCGGCCGCGCAGCCGGTGCCACCCTGCAGCCCGCGAAACACAGCGCTGCATCCTCCTCTTTGCCTTATTTTAATTTATTTGCAAGCACCTTATGATTTGGGTCGATCGGTTCAGAAAAAAAGGAGGTGGGGAGAAATCTAAAAACGCTGATAGCTGGGGTGATCCCCGTGTTGGCTGCCTCACGCTGGAGCGCTGGGCGCGATGCGGGGATGCTCCAGCACCAGCTCTGGAAGCGCGTGCAGGTCTCCCTGCGTGCAAACCTCTATCTGGGGTGGGCACTTCCACGGTTTGGGGGTGCAGGCACCGCGCACCCCCCTGCAGGGACGGGAGATGCCGTCCCCGCTCGGAGGCTGCAGCCGCGCTCCGTGCCCCGCCGCAGGTGTGCAGTGCGAGCAGTGGCCCGCGGCTGGCCCCGAGCACCGCATCGTGGCCAACCCCATGCAGGAGTTTGTGGGGACGGCCCCGGACACGGAGCACGTCCACCACCGCCTCTTCCACCACTACAAGGAGAGGTTTGGGAAGCGCTACGGCAGCGAGGAGGAGCATGAGCATCGCAAGCGCGCCTTCATCCACAACATGCGGTACGGGGCGGTGGGGGGAAGAGCTGGGGGGCTCCAGGGGGGTCCCCATGTCTCGCAGCATCTT
Organism: Chauna torquata; assembly: GCA_013399475.1. Lineage (NCBI taxonomy): Eukaryota > Metazoa > Chordata > Aves > Anseriformes > Anhimidae > Chauna > Chauna torquata. The sequence continues at coordinate 5,210 of VXAL01007034.1, forward strand.
CACCCCATCCCGGCCGCAGGTTCGTGCACTCCAAGAACCGCGCCGCGCTCTCCTACACGCTGGCGCTGAACCACCTGGCCGACCGCACGCCCCAGGAGCTGGCTGCCCTGCGGGGCCGTCGCCGGAGCGGGGCTCCCAGCCACGGGCTGCCCTTCCCTACCCAGCTCTACGCCGGCCTCCACCTGCCCGAGAGCCTCGACTGGAGGCTGTATGGTGAGGAGGGGTCCGACCCAGCAGGGTGTGAGCCCAGACCGTGCCTGAGGCTCGGGGTCTGCTTTGCACGCCGGACTTTGCACGGGTTTGCTTCTTAAAGCTGCTGAGCCGTGCTGCAGAAGCCGCCCTGCTCCTGTTGAGCTGGGGGCTGCCACCTCTGTGCAAGCACCAACGTGTCCCCCTCCTGCTGTCCCCAGGCGCGGTGACCCCCGTGAAGGACCAGGCCGTCTGCGGGTCCTGCTGGAGCTTCGCCACGACGGGCGCGATGGAGGGTGCCCTCTTCCTCAAGGTGAGAGTGGGGACAGCCAGGGTGGCCGGAGGGTGCCTGGCCCCGTCCCCATCCCTGCAGCGTGTCCCCCCCACAGACCGGCGTGCTGACCCCCCTGTCCCAACAAGTCCTCATCGACTGCTCCTGGGGCTTCGGGAACCAGGCGTGCGACGGGGGCGAGGAGTGGCGAGCCTACGAGTGGATCAAGAAGCACGGCGGCATCGCCAGCACCGAGTCCTACGGGCCCTACCTGGGGCAGGTGGGGGTGCTCAGGGGGGTGCGCTCCCTCTCCGCACCCCATCCTACCCTCCAAGCTATGGGGTGCATGGAGAGGCTCTCCCAAGGCCACCGTCACCCGTTTGGTGGCGGATGGATGCTCCTCTTTGGTTCATGGGTGCTCCACCTAAGCTGACCCCCTCCATCCTTCCCCCTTGCTGGGATGGGTCGGATCCCCCTGCAAACCTGCCCCAGACCCCGGTGCCATCTCAGCGTCCCCCCCCCAGAACGGCTACTGCCACTGCAACCAGTCGGAGCTGGTGGCCCCACTCGCCGGCTACATCACCGTGGAGCCAGGCAGCGCCGCGGCGCTGAAAGCTGCGCTGGTCAAGCATGGCCCCGTGGCCGTCAACATCGACGCCTCGCACAAATCCTTCGCCTTCTACGCCAACGGTGTCTACGAGGAGCCCCACTGCGGTGAGTTGGTGGACGGCACCCAGTGGGATCCCCATCCTGATCATGGGGTCTGGGGTAGGCACAGGTATTTGCGCAGTGGGGTAAGCCCCCAGCCTGGGGTATAACGTCCGTGCAGGGCTGGCCGAGGGGCTGCGTGCTCGCTGCATCGAGAACAGCCCCTGGCTCCGAGGGATGGGGATGGAGATGTCTCCATTTTCTTCTTTTCTCCCTCCCAGGGAACGAGACGACAGAGCTGGACCACGCGGTGCTGGCCGTGGGCTACGGCGTCCTGCACGGCAAGAGCTACTGGCTCATCAAGAACTCCTGGTCCACCTACTGGGGCAACGACGGCTACATCCTCATGGCCATGAGGGACAACAACTGCGGCGTGGCCACTGCCGCCTCCTTCCCCATCCTGGCCTGATGGGACACGGCCCCACGCGTGCCCTGTCCCCACCATGTCCCCCTGTGCGGCTCTGGCTGGATGAGGGGCTGGCAGAGGAATGCGAGGTGACTGTGGGGCAGAGGGGGGCAGCCCAGCCAGGAGGGCAGGGCATGCTTTGGAGAGGTAGTTTATCGTTTCGGCAATAAATGCTGAGAGAAGTGATCCTGTCCATCATGCTGGGGTGTCCTCCATCACCCCCAACCCGCCCCTGTCCGCTGCAGCCCTCTGTGTGATGAGTTTCACCTTGTGCTCAGCCCAGCCATGCCTCTGTTTGGGTTCTGCGTGTCCTAACCCCAGAGATTTCAGTGCCACCCCTAGAAGTGCCAGCACCCTCTTCCCCAGCAGCGCTCGGTGCCTCTCCAGATGCCTGAGTCCTCTGCTCTGTCTGGGCTCCTATGTGCATCAATGCTTTGTGACTCAGTTTCCCCACCTGTTTGGGCGGGGGGGAAGCAGAGTTCCTGGGGTTTTTCATGCTGCTGCCAGTAGCCCCCAGGATGGAGGGAGCCCAAACGGCCCCTTGCGTTGTGGGTGCTCCTGAGGATGTCAGGGCGATGCGGGTGCTAGGAGGACACGGGTGCGGGACAGGGCAAAAAGGTGGGTGACAGGTGACACAGCCACGGGGAGCAGGACAGAGCCGGTGCCCAGGCACATCCCTGGCGGGGAGAGGCTTTGCCCAACACCACGGGGAGCAGCTGGGCTTGGAGCTGCCACCCCAGAGCCGCCGTGCTCCTTTTGTCCACCCTTGCTTTACCCCCAAACTGCGTGGCCACGGGGAAGCCCGAGCAGGAGCCCTGAGGGTTTACCGAGGCTGCTGCTGCTGGGGGGCTGCCCCAGAGGAGGGTCCTGGCTGACCCCCAGCGCGGTGCGGGGTCTGCAGCACCCAGGGTGTTGGTGCCCTGCTCACGTCCCAGGCAGGAGCTGTTGGCACCGCCAGGCTCTGCCCTCCATCTGAGAGCCCGATCAGCAGCTGGGGGGGAGCCTGCAAGAGGGGAAGAGCCAGTGCCAGGCTCCTGGCGGTAATGGGGAAGGAGGCTGGGGGGGGCTGAGTCCCGAGGTGGTATTTTGGGGAAGCGGGAGCCTTGCTGGGTTGCTTGGAGGAGCCTGGAGACGCGGTATTCAGTCTCTGTCGTGCCAGGATTCAAATCGCAAGAATTGGAGCGTGTGCTGGGGGCTGCACAGCCTCGGTGGGGAGCTGGGGGCTCCTGCAAGGAGGGCGACGGGGCGGGCAGGGAGCTGGGCGCTCATTGCATCCAGCGCCAGCCGCCCCGGCTGTGACCGTTGCCAGCGGCTGCCGTCCCCGGGGGCTGCGTGGGAAGCAGACGCGAGAGGCGAGGAGCAGACAAAGGAGCCGGAGCTGCAGCTCCTGGGGGGCTGCGTCTCCAGCTTTGGGGGTCTTGGAGCGGTGACGTGGGGAGGCTTGTCCCCAACCCCCCCACAAGGCGGGGTGGCAGCTGGAAACGCTCCCGAGCGTGGAGAGGTGCGTGGGTGGAAGGGAGCTGGGCATGCTGAGCCCACCACGGGGCTCCTGGTTGAGCAGCTGGTGATGGGGACCCCCCCCCCTTCCCGTGTGCCCCCCAGAAAAGGGGCAACCTTCTGCCAGCATTGTGTGTGAGGTGGTGATGGGGACGACGTGGGGGTCGGAGTGTCCCCAGGCCGTGCAGCTGTGTCCCTGTGTGGCTCCAGGGCAGTGCAGCGTGGTGCGTCCGCGCTGGCATCTCCTCGGAGGCAGCAGGGGTGTGGGTCCCGTAGCCAGACCTCAAGCAGCCCCAGCCCGTGTCCTCTGCGTGGCGGGGGAAGCTCTGCTGGCTCTGGGCGAGAGGAGCCCACGGGGTTTGAGCTTTGTCCCCTCGGCCGCGGGGCACACACCACGATGGCGGTGTGGGCAGTGCCACCCTCCACCTCCCAGGGGACCTCGGACACCACCGGCACCGAGACGCGTGGATGCGAAGGTAGAGCCCCGCAGGCAGAGCTGCTGCCCGAGCACCCTCAGGGGCTGCACACCCCCTCCTGGGGCGGCATGGGAGCCCCTTCCCATTTCTGGCAGACCTCTGCCTACTCCCACAGAGCACAGGTGGCTTGGGAGCTGGGTTTCTGCTGCCATCCGAGTGCTGCATCGCCCCGCTGGAAATGCCAGCCCCATCCGTCGCTCACCCAGGGCAGCCCAAGGTCCTGCCCGTGGCACCCCCACAGCGCCTGCTTGCGCAGCGAGGGCACAGCGGCACGTCCGTGCGTGGGACTCCCCTTGCTGCATTTTTTTAGCCTGCAAAACTCCCGTTCCAATGGGCTTGAAGGTGCCCGGCCCCTAGACCAGCAAGTCCAGCTGATGGCAATCACCCCGGCTTGTATCTGTGCGTGTGCGTGGGCTGCATCCTCCCCAAAATGGGCTCGCGGTAGCTGAGAGCAGCCGTGCTCAAGAGCTACACCCTTATTTTGTCTAGCAAAGGGCCGGGGTTAGCCACCGTGCTTCCTCGGGGAGCAGCGCGTCCTTCCAGGCGACGTGATTGCTCCCAATTGAGGGTGGCAGGTCATAATATTTTCTTGTTTTCTTTCACTTGTTCACCTGCTTATTTTACAATTTGCTGCACTGATTTCTGAAGTGGTCTTTAATCATTCTCAGCAGGGGTGCTGACTCGAATTCACGTCTGGGAGAGAAATGATCGCTGCGCAGGAATAATGTGGTTTATTCTGTGGGAGTCCAGGTCTCCCGATCTCTGATTCTCTTGACTGCAGTCAATAAAACATGCTTTGACTTTCAGGGAACCGTGACTTTCAGGCTCCCTTTGGATAGGTGATGTTCTGAATTTGCTGCTGAACACGCAGGAGGCTTCGAGAGCTGTAGGTTTTGCACCCCCAGGAAGCATTTATCAGGAGCCTAAAATTTTGCATTCGTGGCATCAGGGACAGCAGAGGCTCTGAGTGGGGGTAGTTAAGCATGGCTGGGAACTTTAAAAAGATCCGTTTATTTTGTCTGGAAAGGGAGAATTTAAGAAAGGAGGTACCTGAGCAGAGGTCTGCTGCTTGCAGAGCCGGCTCTGGCTCCCAGCCGGGCTGAGCCGCAAGCCCCAGACCAAGCTGGCCACCCGAACCTCGGCAGCTCCAGGTCCCGCTGAGCACAGCGAGGACCGAACACCCTAAACCCTGCTTTCAGTGAAAACAAAGGTGGCCTGGAGGTAGACGTTTAAGCCTTCCTTTGGATGAGGCGTATTGTCTGCAGACCCTGCGTTTCCAGCTCGCCAGCTATGTGGGAAACTCCCCAAATTTGACACCTGGCTGGTGAAATATCAGCTGAGGCTGGTGGTTTAAAGGCAGCGAGCACTGCCCTGGGAGTGAAATTTGATTTTAACACCTACCTCTCGCACGCCCCCTTGAAAATCCCAGCCCCAAAACATTACCTGGCGCTCGTAACTACACCCGCTGCAGAAGCGAGATTTTTGGGGGGTGGCTCTTTGTGCAGGGGCCCCCTCGCTGAATGGCGGTGCCAGGTGGTGAATGTGGGGCTGAGCAGCCAGCGAGCCCGGCCAGGTCGGTGCCAGGACGTCCCCGGGGCTGATGACTTAGAGACGAGGATGCTGCGCTTCATCAGGATGATGGAAGTGGCAGGGCAGGGCTGCTGCCCAACGTTGTCCCACTGCAGATGGTGACAGCTGCCCTGGGCAGACCTTGGCCATCCCCTTCAGGTCACCAGGAACCATGGCTGAGATCTCCCTGGGGGCAAAAAGGTCGTCTCGGTTCCCCCACGGGAATCCCATGCCCATGAATTCCCCTCTGCTGCCACCACCTGGACGGGGCAGAAGCCGCTGTCCTTCGGCACAGCTGGGTCCTCGCACGCCCGGCCACTCGGTGCTGGGGGAGCAGAGGGCTCCGGGCTTCCTCACCCACCAGCCGACCCACCTCGGTGAGGATTATTTCCACCTTGCCAACTCAGAAGAGGCCAGCACAGGACTTCGTGGTGCCCAGGTTGATACCGACCGCAGACGATGCGGTGCGGGTAGGGCCAATCTCTTCTGCATGGCGTTAGCTCCTTGTAACGGAGCCGCCGGGGCTGCAGCGTTTCCCCTGCAGCGCTGGCGGTGGTTTCTCCGGCTCCGGATTCCCTCCATGGGGCTCACCAACCTGCCCAGGCTCCCTTCTCCCCGGGTGATGAGCCCTGGGCCGGGTCCCCTGCTCCCAGCAGGGCTGGAAGCCTCCTGGCTGCCCCGCATCGACTCAAACCCCAGACCCCATGCCACCGCGGTGTCCCTGCGACGGGGACAGGAACCTGGGGACAATCCCGGCTCCACGCTGGGCTCCGACCTGTGTATTCCGAGCTCAGCGCTGGCTGGGAGATGGGGAGCGAGATGAGACAGAGCGCACCGTCACAAACAACCCCCGAGAGGCGTTTTGTTCCAGTGAAGTGTGCTTTCTGTGGGTGAGAGCATCCAGATCTGCGGGATCAATCTGTCCACACATCCAGGGACTCAGGGTGGGCTGAGTTTGCCAAGGTAAATTATTCTCTGAGGAAGGGCGGCTGGGATTTCAGCTGGGTTTGGTTTTCGCCCTGCTCTGGGCTGTGCTGGATGCTGAGCTTCCCTCCAGAGGCAGCTGCGCTCCGGCGCGGACCTCTGTGCAGCAATGCCAGGTGGCCAGAAAATGCGCTCCAGCCCCAAAGCTGGCTGCCTTTCAGCGCCGGATGAATTATCTGTGAAAACCTCTCATGGCTCGCACAAAACAAGGTAATTATTCAGAAAGCAGGGGACATGGAGAGAGCCAGAATATGAAAATATTATCTGTTAGTGATTTACAGAGAACCACAGACAGAGTCAGAAAACAGCAGCTGAATCAGACTTGGTCTGGCAACTTCTTGGCTCCCGGATGTTCCAGACGAGTGGGTTCCCGGGGGCTGCCACAAGCTCCCAGCGCTCCTACAGCTGGGGCAGGGGCTCCTCGGTCCCGGCTCTGCAGACCAGGGTGGTTCATGGACGGGAGGGCGCGTGTTGCAGAGCGCTTTGGTTTTAGGATAGCAAAGACCGATTCGGGGCAGGAAATCTTGCTTTTGGCTACAGAAACTGGAGCATTTTTGGGCACAAGTGGTTGCGTCCAGCAAGACCTGAATGGTCTTCCGACCTCCCCAAGATGGTTAGCTAGAAACTGCTTTACTGCTAGGGAGGCTATCCTGGAAAATCACTGAGGCAGTGGCTTTTTAAACGTTTTTTATTACACTTCCTTCAGTAGCAGCTTTACAAATGCTCTTCCTTAGCCAAATGTTTTTCCCTTGGCGACTGTGACTGCTCTGGCAGGTTTGTTGTTCACGTTCTGCAACGAACCGTTCCTTTTCCTCAGCTCGAGAGATTTGCAACCCCCCTGACTTTTTGGAGGTTTCATTTCTTGTAACAAATCGCTCATGGCATTTACATTTTCCAGGTGCGCTGTCAAACCCCAGAAAGCCAGGCGGCCCCAGTCCTCCACCTCCGCCCTGTTTCCCTAAGAAACGATCCTCAGAGCATCCCAGCCCCTGGGCAACGAGGAGGGTTTTGTTTGAAGCTACCCACCGCCTCTGCCAAGCTCTGCTCTGCCTTCTGCTTTCACCGACTGATATTTCCCAATCACCATCTAGCATCCAGCACAATGCAACAAATTTCATGAAATTAAGTATTTCTCCTACACACAGCACATTTGCCCGGTGATTATAACTAGTCCCTGAGGTAGCCAAGCACAGCAGAATTTCAGTTTAATATGCACACCCACGCAGCTTTACTAAAAACCCAAGACACTCCCCCGGTCCTTCTCGGGAAACACTGAGCACTGCGGCGAGCATCTCGTATTTCAGCTCCACCACTTGCACAAGCTGGGACTGGGAATACTCTGTAATCTGCTGTAAAAAAGGTGGGGAAGTGTTTCCCAAAGATTTCAAGGTATCCCCGATGGCCCAAGAGCAAGCACGGTTAAGAACACAGGAATGTCAGGCAACACAGATGCAAAAGCAAGCAGGTCACGCTGCTGTGCGTTTACTAACGCAACCATGAATAGTTACTGCTTTGTCTTGGATTTACAGAGTGAACTTTTAACTCCAAAACGCTTTAACCCCATTTATTTAGGCAGGCAGTATGTATTAAAGTTCGCAGCACCTGCTCCAAGTCACATTGTAAAAATGACAACTGCTCCATTAAAAAAAAAAAGTGCAATTATCCAGTGTTTGTGCAGCGGATGATTGGTCCTTGCCTTGCTGCAGCAACTGGAGCCCAACCTCACACCTAAAGCGAAATGGAGGCAAATTTTCCCAACGGTTCGAGCTGCGAACTCCAACACCCGACCTGTGGTGTAAACAGGGCAAGCTGCAATTTGCAACGCTGATCCTGCCCCAAACGCGAGGCAGATCCACCCATGCAGATCGCAGCTTGTCTTGGCTGTGCCTGGGACTTGCCGATGAGCAGCTGCCCTCACAGTGGGCCACTGACTGCTGGCGTCGGAGCAGAGGGAAACAGGCTGGCAGGGAGGTTTTCCTTTTGCTGCAGATGCTACCTCCTACCTCGTTCTCCCTTCCTTTTCCTCCTATTCTTACATTTGACCTTTCAGGCACAGCTGTGGCTGCCCTGACTGTATCCCTGGATCCATCAGTAGCCCGTCCCTGGCTCTGCTTCCCCCTTGCTCCACTCTAAGGTGGAGCCACCTGCTCCTCCCTGCAGCCTTCTGCTCCCTCCCTTCCTCCAGCCCCGATCCTCCTTCACCCCGCGGCCGCTCCCCGTGGCCCCTGCGGCTCACCCTCCCCGCCCTGCCCTCCCTAACAAAGGACAGGACAGCCATAGGTCTCACTAAGCCTCGTCCTGGCTTGACCCTGCTTTCTCCTTACTTCAACCCTGGCCTGGCTCAGCCCCTGCTCTTGGCCTTGGACAGGCCCAGGCCCCCACCCTTGGTGCAACCAGGCCCGAGGCCCTGCCCTTGGCCCTGGCCAGGCCTCTGCCCTCAGCCCAAGTCCCTACCTCGGCCCTGGCCAGGCCCAGGCCCCCGCCCTCGGCCCAGGCCCGGCCTAGCTTGGCTCTTGCCCTCAGCCCAGACCCTGACCCAGGCCCAAGCCTCTGGCTCGGGCTCGGGCCCGGGCCCGGGCCTAGGCCCGGCCCTGTCCAAGGCCGAGGG
>VXAL01007039.1:0-41388 GCA_013399475.1 Chauna torquata
CCACAACCCCATGCAACGCTACAACCTAGGGGAAGAGTGGCTGAAAAGCTGCCTGGCAGAAAGGGACCTTGGGGTGTTGGTCAATTGCCAGATGAATACGAGCCAGCAGTGTGCCCAGGTGGCCGAGAAGGCCAACAGCATCCTGGNAAAGCTGCCTGGCAGAAAGGGACCTTGGGGTGTTGGTCAATCGCCAGATGAATACGAGCCAGCAGTGTGCCCAGGTGGCCGAGAAGGCCAACAGCATCCTGGCTTATATCAGCAGTGGTGTGGCCAGCAGGACTAGGGAAGTGATTGTCCCCCTGTACTCAGCTCTGGTGAGGCCACACCTCAAATACTGTGTTCAGTTTTGGGCCCCTCACTCCAAGAAGGACATCGAGGTGCTGAAGCGTGTCCAAAGAAGGGCAATGTGAAGCTGGTGAAGGGTCTGGAGAACAAGTCTTATGAGGAGTGGCTGAGGGAGCTGGGGTTGTTTAGCCTGGAGAAAAGGAGGCTGAGCGGAGACCTTATTGCGCTCTACAGTTACCTTAAAGGAGGTTGTAGTGAGGTCGGGATTGGTCTCTTCCCACAAGTGCCAACTGTGAAGACAAGGAAATGGCCTTAAGTTATGCCAGCGGAGGTTTAGGTTGGATATTAGGAAAAATGTCTTCACTGAAAGGGTTGTGAAGCATTGGAACAGGCTGCCCAGGGAAGTGGTTGAGTCACCATCCCTGGAGTTATTCAAAAGACGCGTAGATGGGGAGCTTAGTGACATGGTGGACTTGGCAGTGCTAGGTTAAAGGTTGGACTGGATGATCTTGGAGGTCTTTTCCAACCTGAATGATTCTATGATTCTAAGAATCACAGAATTATTGAGGTTGGAGTGGACCTCTTGAGATCACCTAGTCCATCCCCACGTGTGCTCGAACAGGGTCAGCTAGACCAGGTTGCCAAGGACCATGTCCAGTCAGGTTTTGAATATCTCTGTGAGTGGAGACTCTGCAACCTCTCCAGGCAACCTGTTCCAGTGTTCAGCCACCATCACAGTGAAAGAAGTGTTTTCTTTTCTTTTCTTCAGATAGAATTTCATGTTTTCATTTTTGCTTATTGCCTGTTGTCCTGTCCCTGGGTACTACAAAGAGAGTGTCTTCATCTTCTTCATTCCCTCCCATCAGGTGTTCATAGACATAGATGAGATCCCCCCTGAGTTTTCTCTTCTTCAGGCTGAACAGTCCCAGATCTCAGCCTGTTGTCATATGAAATGAGCTCCAGACCCTTAATCACCTCTGTGGCCCTTTGCTGGACTCAAAACAAGAACTCCATAGCTTTCTTGTACTGGAATAAGTAATCATATTATTTCTATGTGTCTGGAACATAACAAAACAAGAAGTAATGGCTGTCCTGACTGATGTCAAAGCATCTATATATCTTCATAAATGCTTAAGGTGGGAACTGTTCCTTTTCAGCTGCCAAAACCTCAGTTTCCACTGTATCACTTTTGTAATGAAGTATAAATTCATGACTCTTAAGGACAAAATTCGGTTACAATTAATGTGGATAATCTTGGCTTGCCAGGTGTATTGTCTCTATCTAGCTGTAGTTGTCTAACTTTAGAGTCCAAGTTTGGATCCTATTGAGTCGCTAAAACCTCCTAAGAGTTACTGAGAGCCCTTAAGTTAGGAACTTGTCTACTTCCTTTACCTGTTCACGAAATCTAGTCTCTTAATTTAGACAAGAGTAAAAGTTGAAAATTTTAATTTTGAAAATATCTTTCACTGTAAGGCAAACTGAGTTTCTGACTAAATAAAGCAAACCCCAAAGGGAGGTTTGTAAGTATTCAGGAAACTGTTAATCAGCTAAGCTCTGCTCTGACAATTAGGATGATGGCCTATGAATAGGGAGCTTTGAAATCTCTTCCATTTATTATTTCATCGATTTCATCTAGAAAATTAGCACACAAACAAGACCTGAAAAAAAAAATCCCCTTTTACTTCTTCTGAACTTCTAATCCTGTGTCATTTCAATAACTGTACGATTGGTATGTTGCTGATGTTAATGTTTTGAGCTACTCCAAAGAGTGCAGGCCACTCTGGCTTCGTTGTGTATTACACAACCTGGCTCGCATTTTCTTTTCTAATACCCTGAATGGAGGGTACTGGTAACAGGCTGCTTGATTCTTGTGAAGAAAAGGACTGTTCTGTGAATAGTTAAGATCTGTTTTATCAGATCAAATGGCAGAGTAATGGCAGTGAGATCCATACTGTACACGAGACAGACATCCCCACATTGTCTATTTGTGGAATGCCGATATTATTTGAAACTAGCCACGTTTTTCCTTGCCGTGGGGAATACTGAACCTCAGACTGCCAGGAGTGTATTTTTTAGATCAATTAACAGCTTTTCAGGTACAAAGTTCAATCAGCTTGTTCTGCAGCGCGTACTTGATAAGATAGTACTGACAGATAAAGTTAAGGCTTCTCCCTGGCATATCACGCTGAAATGACATATACTGGCATTGATACGACTCACAGGAACTGAGGATGGCATGCTGCATAACTAACCTGTCATATGCTGCGCTGTGAACTAATGTGTCAACAGTCTGCAAACTATGTTGTAGCATTGGAAGCAAGTTAAAATATCAGGCAGCTACATGATACGACATTTACCAGCTGTCCATTCCAACAGGAAAAGTGTCACTTCATCTTATAACCAGTGCTTAATTTATAAAAACAAATTCAATAGTAGGTAGATAGGTATTGTTTGCTACCTGTTACTGGGTTTATTCTCCTTTGTAAGAAAAAGAATTTAAAAGCTAAAGTGTAACGACGTTTCATTGTATTTCAAAATAGGCAGCAAAATTTTATTGAACAGATGCTCCTTTCCTAACCTTGTCCAAAATTCTTTTATATATATGCTATTTAAGAGAGACATGACTTCTTTCATTTTCGGAAACCAAATATCATACTTGTAATGGCAAAATATATGCACACAAGTTTTTAATTCACATCTCGTATTTATCATTTGTATAATGTGTAATCCATTTATGTAAAATAAATTCTTTAGTTATCTACCAATGATAAATATATACCAGCAAGTTAGTAGCATAGCTAGTTTGAAGTTGGTTGTAATTGTCTGTGTTAAGTATGACATAGGTAAATATAAACAATAATTTTCAAATAGATGACATGTCTTTTATGAAGTTTTCTGTTTTTCAAATAAATACAGTGCATCGCGTTACTACTTACATTAAAGCAGGGTTCGTTACTAATTTAAACATACTTATTAGTATCATGTTTCTTGTTTTCTGACACCTTTTTCAAATCCTTCCACTGGTACTTCTTTTTTCTGTTGACTTAAAAATAAAGCTAACCAAAAGAGAAACTATGCTTTTCATTTTTGTATCTTTATTAAAAAAAAAAACAACACTAAGTTTCATAGTTTTAAATTAGGGAGTGTTTTAAAATCAGTTTCAACTGCTGCAAAGTGAATGGGAAGCTAGCTTCTAAGGACTTAATCTTCATTAAGCTGTAGCTGCAAGTCAGTTGTTATTTTGGATCAAGCTAAGACACTTCAATGTAATAGGTGACCCCTTCTCACAAAAAAGATCTCATAGTCAAGGTGGCAGCTGTGGCAGCATCAGATTTCTAGAGGTGAATGTGTTCAAGTTAGATACATGCTCCCAAGATTTTGTTTTTGGAATTCTTATGATATTTACTATAATTACAGAAAACGTGAAGAAGAAAGTAAGAGAAAAGAAGCCAAGCTGCAGAAAGGAATGCAGAACATGGAACAAAGTAAGTTTCGAGTACAACAGAATCCAGCGAATCGAGAGAAGAGTACCAGCATCTCGCAGTTGCCTAATAAACAAATTGATATACAGAACAAGAGACCTCTCTCTCTCAGTGCTTCCCAAATTCAACCAGGGAGAAACAGTAGAGGTTCACCTAAAGCTTGTCACAACAAAGGGACACCAAAGGAGAGTTGCCTGTCTTCAGAGCCTCAAAGCAAAGGTCATAAAATCGGGCAAGGTTTGTAATCATTTTTAGTTGGTCTGATTATCCTTTTTGTCCATGTCTGGAGAAATTTTATATATAGGACCTGTTTTACTCTTTCTATCATTTCTTGTTCTTTCATTATTTAAGCAATTCATATAGGATAGAGTTAGATACAGATTCTTTTATGCGTGTGTTCTGTCAACTTAGTCAAAAATACTGGTACATACAGTGTCTGTAACAATACCTAAAATACATGAGAATAGGTTGTTAAGAGTTATTCTATCTATTAACTGCACTGTTTGGAAAAAAAGTGAGCTTAAAGATATTTGGTATATCTGTGGAATTCTTGAAGAATGTTAATGGAGAAATTGTAACTCTTGTTACAACTCTTGTAACTCTTGGGAATCTGGAGAAGTCCCAGTCAACTGGAAGCTGGCAAATGTTGTCCCAGTCTTCAAGAAGGGCAAGAAAGAAGACCCTGATAATTACAGGCTTGTCAGCCTCACTTCAGTGCCTGGTAAAATTATGGAGGAAATTATTGTAGGAGTTGTTGAAGAACACCAGAAGGACAATGTGGTCTTTGGTCATAGCCAGCACAGGTTCATGACGGGAAGGTCTTGCTTAACAAACTTAATTTCTTTTTATGACAAGGTCACCCATCTAGTTGACCAAAGGAAGACAGTCGATGTAATCTTTTTGGATTTCAGTAAAGCCTTCGATACAGTAATACGGTGGGTGAACGTTTGACAGGTCAGGCTCAAAGGGTTACAGTAAATGGGGTGACATCAGGCTGGTGGCCAGTCACTAGTGGGCTTCCCCAGGGCTCTATTTGAGGGCCACTTCTCTTCAATGCTTTCATAAATGATTTGGATGTAGGACTAGAAGGTGTATTGAGTAAGTTTGCAGATGATACTAAATTGGGAGGATCTGTTGACTCTGTTGACGGTAGAGAGGCCTTGCAGAGAGACCTTGACAGACTAGAGAGCTGGCAATTACCAACCACATGAAGTTCAACAAGAGCAAGTGTCAGATTCTGCACCAGGGAAGGGGCAATCCAGGCTGTGCGTACAGACTGGGGGATGAGAGGCTGGAGAGCCACCCCACAGAAAGGGAGGTGGGCGTTTTGTTCGACAGCAAGTTGAACACGAGTCAGCAGTGTGCCCTGGCAGCCAGGAGGGCCAGCCGTGCCCAGGGGTGCATCAGGCACGGCATTGCTGGCCGGTCGAGGGAAGGGATTGTCCCGCTCTGCTCTGTGCTGGTGCGGCCTCACCTCGAGCACTGTGTGCAGTCCCAGGCACCACAGCATAAGAAGGACATAAAACTATTAGAGAGCATCTAAAGGAGGGCTACAAAGATGGTGAAGGGTCTGGAGGGGAAGACATATGAGGAGCAGCTGAGGTCACTTGGGTTGTTCAGCCCAGAGAAGAGAAGGCTGAGGGGAGGCCTCATGGCGGCCTGCAGCTTCCTCACGAGGGGAGCGGAGGGGCAGGCGCTGATCTCTGCTCTCTGGTGACAGCGACAGGACCCCAGGGAACGGCATGGAGCTGTGACAGGGGAGGGTCAGGCTGGGTGTTAGGAAAAGGTTCTTCACCGAGAGGGTGGTCGGGCACTGCAACAGGCTCCCCAGGGCAGTGGTCATGGCACTGAGCCTGCCAGAGTTCAAGAAGCATTTGGACAACGCTCTCAGACACAGGGTCTGATTTTTGGGTGGTCCTGTGTGGGGCCAGGAGCTGGAGTCGATGATCCTTGTGGGTCCCTTCCAACTCAGGATATTCTGTGATTCTATTGATTGTTTTTAAATGAGGGTAAAATTCTTCAAAGTGACATCTCTGGCATACAGAGGGCAGCTTCATGCTCCATGACAGGGTTGTCATGATTTGCCTTTGAAATCCTCTTATTGAGAACACTCTAGGATATTTTTTGAGAAATGAGACTGCTTATAGAAATTGCACGATGAAACAGTGTCTAATCTCTTTCTGTTACTTTTCTTGCCCTGGTACACTCTTTTATTCTATCTGTAAGTGCATCATCAGTTTATCATCATTTGTTGACCCCTCCTATATTAGTTTTGCAAGATATACATGTTAGTAACTTTTCAATCAGTTCTGACTGCAGCCGGTTTATAGCAACCCATGACTCAAATCTTTCAAAACTGGTCATGTTAAAGCATCTTTGTTGTCATTAGAAGTAAAAATTGGATAAGTAGTTTGTTTATGCTAAGTTGCAAGAACTCCTTCTCAGATGTTAAATTACTGCTAATTCCTCTGGAAGTTCTGCTAATTGGAATATTATAGTAATCCAAAGGAAAAGAAAGTCAGAACTTTTTCTACTGAATCATTTCACGTAGATTTCCTTACCTTTTACATGGAAATGCTTTGGTAAAGAGAATAATTGACTATATTGTTATAGTAAAAGCAGACATATGTATCTTAGTCTAATATATCCTTTGATAACTTAAGTAATGATAAACAGAGTTCTTAAAAATGCTAGCAAGCTGTATCTGTGTATGTATTAACTTTCTGTTCATTAAAATCAGATGGCAAAGTAAAATGCTTAAAATTAGGAGTAATCAGAAACAAAGAAGAATGAATAGTTGTAATGAATGTAATGAAGAGAAATCGATAACCGAGAAAAGAGAAAGGAGAAAGAAAGATGTGAGGAGGGTTAGAACAGTGAAGGGGGAGAAGAGAAGGAAAAGGACAGAGAAATTATAAAGGAGCAATGAACAACCTTTTCTTTTACTGACTCCAGTATCCATTCCTTGCCAAAATTTTCCATTGATTTTACCAGTGGAAACTGCATGGCATTAGTCAGACTCCAACTGTTTATTGGAAAAAATATAATGGTGTTGCACTGAGAAAATGACCTAAAGGTAGAAGAAGTAGGTAGTTACACGGGAAACATGGACTGTAAAGTCAAACTGACTTCAGAGATCAGGACTGAATTTGCCAAATTTTCTGCAGAGGATTCTAATACTGATACATTTGCAAAACCACATTTGTGTTCAATTGTGTACACTACTCTTCCAAGTAACCTAGGGAATTCAAACCAGCAGTAAATGCCAGTAGCGTGTAGCTTGGACTTCTGATTTGAAGGCTTCCCTGAAGCTGGAGGTTTCTTGAAGTAGCTATGCCAGAATAATTTTTCCATGTTGATGGTTTTTAAGTAAATTTTAACTTACATGAGCTGTTGCCTGGAGATTTTCTTTTTCAATGTATCTTTAAAAGAAGAATATGATTTCTGCAAAAGATAGAATTTCAATTTTAAATAGAAAATTCTTAACTATTTTTCATTGTCTTCTCCATGACAATGTTGAGCATGAAGAGAACAAAAATCCTGACACAAGGTTCCTCTGAAAATGCATGATAACGTCTACTTCTTCTATAGTGAAAACAACTTACCTTCAGGTTATAAAGAAAACCCTCTCCTGCCCAATCCAAAATGCCTGTGTTTGAAATGGAATGCTGTGCCATTTTTACACGCATATTCTTTTTTTGTTGTTGGAATGATGCCAGGGAAGTTGACACAATAAGGATCAATTCATGAAGTCCTTTAATCAGTTCTTATGAGGTGTTTTAATCAGTCCTGTTGTGACCAAAACTTGAATGGACTTCACTGGAAGTTTTACTAGAATTAAATATAAATTTAGATCCTGTGGGCTGGCACTTCAGAAGGATTTTCAGCAGTTGTAAACAGATTTTTTGCACTTGCTGACAATATGTGAAAACTGTAGTTTAGCTGGTGGCTCTATTCTGATCTGTTCTCCACTCAGAAATCCTCTTTCCTATGTACGTTATCTCATTTGCAGCTGCAGAGTTTCCTTAATTGTAGTAGCAACAGATAAGTTATTTTTTGAGCTCTGTACTTGATATTGCTTGTTTGCATCTAAGAAAGTTTATTTCAACCTCAAAAGATGGTCTAAAATACTTAAATGGTATTCTGTTTTCTTTTCCCCAATTGTTCAGATTGGGAAGTTTTGCACATGCTGCTTTAATGGCTTAAAAATGTATTATGGTTGAAATAAAAAAAAAAAAAGAAAAGGAAAAAAAAAAGTGTTCTGCATGCCATATTTATAAACCAGGTAGCAGTTTTTGGTTAGTTAAGAACGACAAAGCTCTTTTTCAAAGACCATGTTCTTTTTCCTCACAACTGTAAAAATTAACTTTTTTGGAAGATCAAAATGATGTTGTGACAGTGCTGGAAATTTCATACACATTCACTGAATATCAGCCCTTTACTGTTTTTATTGATGGCACCGGTAATTTTGTACTTGGTTTCATTGGGAATGGAATTATGCCCTTAGAAATCTTGACATCAAAAGGTACATTTTTTTAAGTTGTAGCAGCACATTTTTTAAATTGTCTGTTCCCCTGGTGTAATGAGAGAGAGGGAATTTCCTTCTCCATTCTGGAAGATGAGGAAAAAAAAAGATTAAAACAGATAAAAAATAACTAATTAAACTAATACTCAATTAAAATAGATTATATAATAGATTTTTTTTCCTGTCCTATAACATACGAGCTATTTACCTATATGACAATCATGTATAAGTTAGAGTAGTTCATACTGACTTGTCACCATTATAAATCTTCTCTGTCAGAAACATCTTTGATGATAATCCTGAGTTTCTTCTGTTTAAATTGTTCATCTGCCATATTCAGCTATCCAGACAAGAGAGTATCCTGTAAAGGTGTTACGGTGAGGATAAGTATAACAAGCTTTTAGCAGGTTTTGGATAATCCAGGTGATTTTCTTTGATTCCAGTATATCAAAGATTTCTTTTTTTGCTTTTTCCACTCTTATGTACCCTTCAACAGCCTCTCTGTTTGTTACATTTCATCCAGTCTGTTCTAGTTGTTCATTCTCCTGTTAGTTTCCTAACAAAATAGAAGGTGTATGGTAGGTGGAGATTTTCAGTTTTACGCTCCAGTCTGGCTGCCAAGTCATTCTCACAAGAGTGTTTAGAAGCAGTTATCACACCTGATTTATTTTTCTACCCTGGGCTTAGAAATTGGGAAAAGAAAACTTGGGAAAATGAGAAGGACTTCAGAGTTTTATTTAGGATATCAAGGAAAGTATTGACAAACCAAGCGCTCTGGGTTTCCTGGGTCAGTAGGTTACATTGTCATTATGTGCCAGGATACAGGGTGGATAGAGCAGAAGTTTACCAAATAAGCTGGAAACAATGACAGTCTGTTACAGTGTCCTCATTGGAACCAGCAGGTGTGTTAATGTGGCTGCATTCTTTTGGCATGTGGTGAGCTGGTTGCTTTGGAAAAGACCACTATATTCAGGTAGGTGAAGAAATAGTTTTTCTCTGTGAACTTTTTTAGGCATCTAATTCCAACTTAGTGCGAGAGAGAGAAATTCTTGTAGAATGGTAAGCAATGAAGAAGTTTGGGACTGTACTGTTCTAAGGAATCATTACCTCTTCTGATTCTTCCTGCTTATACTTTTTTTTTTTTTTCATTTAAGTAAATCCTAGTGTGCCTCAAAGGTAATTGAGCAAAAAAGAAATTAGAGTAATAAACACTGTTTTGCTGGATCAGAGACTGAATGTTTGTTTCCATTTCTCTGTCTAAAGAATTGTTGAGAAAACGCATCAAAAGCAAGCCAAGTTGTGTCCATTTCCATTGTGACAAAGCAAAAGAGGTAACAAAAGTTGAAGTGAAACATCAGGTTGCAGCTGCTACAGAAGTGGATGGAGAAAAGCACAAAGAGCACACCGTCGAGGCAAATGGTACTTCTGCTCGTGGTAACAGAAGGCATACTTCTGCTTGTAGGACTGCTAGTGCTGGGGAAAAATTAAGAGATCAGAGTCAGTCTTCATCTGGTAACAGGGACCATTGTGAAGGAACTTCTGTGTTCTTGTGCAGTGTCAGTTGTACTGGTGGGATTGCAAGAAATTCAAAGCAGTGTGAAGCTGTTTCAAAAGGCAAAAGGCATCAGCAAAAATCCAGAAATAAAGAGATAAAAGATGAGAGATGTTCACCAGCTGGCTCTAGTAGACCAGGGAGTGCCAAAATGGTATTTGTAAATACCAGAAATGCCAGTGTTCATGCCGTAGAACAAACAAACAATGTGGGAAATAATGAATTAGCAAAAAAGACCTCGTCTTTATTGTCTGCTGAGACAGAATCTACCGGAACTGTGCCAAGAAATCCAGCAGCGTGTTCTGCTTCTGATGACAATTTGAACTTGGAAAAAACAGGCATAATTGGATCCAGGAATGCAGATGATCAATTATGTTCTGTTGCATGGCAAAGTACAAATATTGAACTAATCCCTTTAGAGATTCGAATGCAGATAATAGAAAAAGAAAGAACAAGAAAAGAGCTATTTCGGAAGAAGAACTATGCTGCTACAGTTATACAGAGGACATGGAGAAGGTAAGACTACTATTTCAGTAGCTAGAGATGAGATACAATTGGATGTAAATTACATTAGGTGTCAGCAATGTGCTTTATTTGGTCCTTTTGCTTATAACATTACCAGTGATAAATCAGGAATTTAATAATCTTTCAACAAACAAGTGGAAGTGTGTTCCAGTTGCCTAGAATTATATTAGTAAGTTCACAAAAAGTGCAAGGTAAGTGATGACTTCTAATAGTTGGAGAAGTTATTAAACTTCTATTTCAAGCACTGGTATTTCTTTATAGAGTGCTGATCAAGAGTTGCCTAAGCCTAGAGTTCACTGCTCTCATCTTCATTAGCAAACCTGCGCATATAGGAATGTAATTTTTCTCCAGCAGTTTTTCGTAACCAGATCATTCACCACTGTTTACTGACACGCCTGAAATTGTATTCTAACTTGTCTTTTAACTCAATAACCAAACAACAAAAAGTTTGGAAGCTCCGATGGAGTTCATTGCCAAAACTTGAGGCTAACTTGAGTAACTTTATTCAGCAGGAGTGACTGCAGTCTGACTCAGAAGAGGCAGACAGGAAGGAGTGAGATGACCCACTGTTTGCTTTCCCACAGCATTGTCCTGCTTTCGTGAATGCATGAGTTTTGACCTCAGAAGTAGAGTCGTTCTTGATGAATGTGCTCCTTAATTTCATATCAAAATTGACAGGAAGTGTGGCAGCTGTAGGTGGAGAATATGTAGTTCTTATTTCCTATTTTTGAATTTTTCTTCAGTTTTTATATGGATGCAGAAAACTATCAATTGCTTCAATTGCTGGTTTTTACTCAAAACTGATCTTTCCAGGTCTCTCACTAGTTTAAGAGTTTCGTATTTCTATTATACTAATGCTTTAATATTTTTTCTTTAATATTAATTACAGAAAAACTATCAAGCTTCAACTCTCACAACCTGTGGTATAGTTTAGCAATGATGCAAAAATTGTTGCCCCAAGCAAATTGCATCAAAAGGAGCAGCTGGAAGATGTCCAGAAGCGTACAGAAAGTAGTAACCTCCTTTCTTTATACTGGGAAACCTGCAAATCTCCGCCACTAGCAGAAGCAGGACTTAATGCCCAGCTGCCTGCAGAATAGATGCTGAGTTGCCAAGTAGACCTCTCTTCCTCTGGGTCACGCTGTTTCACACACTGTAAATAGTAAATGGAAGCTTTGGTTTCCTTGTGGAGAATTTCAGCAGGGCCGCTTCTTCCCCCTGCTGTGCTAGGAGCAAAGTACTAGCTGTCTTCCCCATGCAGGGCAGTGTCTGTGTCCAACGCTCTCTGCCACAGCTTGGAGCAAAGGGGGCTACTCAGCAGCTGGAGCATCTGGGTATGTTCTTCATCACCTCATCCAGCCACAACAGGCAGACAGCCAGGGCTGCTCAGCCACTGCCCCAAGTCTAGCTTTTGGGACATGGGGGAAGGAGTTCTGTCCAAAAAGTTTTGGAAATTTAGTCTAGCTTGGTCTTCTTTTAAATAGAGAGGGATGGGGTACTGGCAGGCACCTGCTTGCAGGAGAGATTGGTGTCAGGCTTTGTTCCTTCAGCATTTCGCCCCCATCTCCTGTAAAAATTCCTGCTGAGTTTTTTTCTGTGCAGGCCCTTGACATCACTACGTTCTCTCTATTCCTGCAGGGAAGCTCGACCAGACTTACTAGCATCTTGCTGTTAGTACCAAAATGCCTTTTCACACCTCATACACATCTACGCACTGCACGTTTCGGTGTATTTATTTGTATCTCTGGTAAGCAAGGCCATGACCAAAAGTTGAGAGACCAGTTCTGAATTGTTACTGTGCAAGCCTGCTGTTTTGAAAAGAAAAGATCTTGTGGCGTAGTGCCACATGGCTCTGAAAGGTGATAAAGCCATGAGGCTGTGCTGCCTGCTTACAGTGGTGTTTCCAGGCTTCAAAAATCCTCTGTTCCTTATTTTGCAAGGGGAGTGCTACCTGTGTTCCCTGTTGTACGAAACACCGGGTGGCTAAGAGCCAAGTATTACTAGCTTGCTGTTCTCGGAGTTTTGAGAACCAGTATTTCACCTGTTACTTTTCACAGTTAACTTATGAAGTGCAAAGAAGCTTTGTCTTGCACAGAAACAGCCGGTGCTGGCCATTGGTAGAGATGAGATGGATACCAGAGCAGGTGTCCCGTGGTCCAAGCTGGTGGTTCATTTGTTCCTAAACTGAAATATGGCCATTTAAACATTCATGTTGGCTCAGCAAATACTTCTGTTTGCTCCAGCTCTTTTACTGATTAGTCTAAATATTTCCCAGCATGAGTTTGAGTGTACAGTCCAGTAATATTCCAGTTCATCTCTTCACTGTTGTTGGCATATAAAAGTGACGTTGGCTTTTGTAAGTACATTCCTATTTGAGTGGAAAGTTAAAATTTTGGAATATGTTATTTTTAATTCATTTTTTGAGTCTTTTTTTGGGGGGGTGTAAATTCTGACTTTTTTGTACAGTATCACTGTACACAGTATTTCTGTACTTCTGTCATCTTTGGTCTCCGTTTGCTGTTTATGACATACTCCTTATACCCACACTGAACTGCAAAGCAAAGCTATTGCTTTTTTTTCCCAGCGAGCTACCACTTCTGCCATCAGTTCTCTTTGCTGCTTACTAGAGGCTGTATAAATGCTACCTTCCGAAATTTTTCCAAATGCTTATATTGTCCTTTGACTTCTTTTCTAATTTGGAACCTGAATTCTTGTCTTGTTTTCAGATCCTGTTAGATACCGGAAGCTACAGGAACTCAGGAGTAGATTAGGGGAGTACATCCACGTGTGATACTATCGCTTCTGAAGGTGATGCTGTTTTCAGTTAACAGCAAATTAAAATCCTTACATCGCAGTAGGTGCACGGTATAGCTTTCAGTCAACGTGTAAAGATATATACTGAGTGCTTGTGCAAATTTCCTCACAAGAATCAGGATCTGAAGCCATGTGTCGAGTTGGATTACCTCTGCAGAAATCCTTGCATTCCATTTAAAGTTCTGACTCTCCAAGGATTTTGGATAGATGTAATATACCCACCTGTAAAACTGTGGTGATCTGTTACCTAAACTGGGAGCGCGTGAAGGTTCATGCATAGACTGGTCTCTTGGCCGTAGGTGGTTATTCACTTACTTACAACACGGTGGAAAATATGGGGTTAAAGATTGTTTAATAATTTGTTATTTAAAGAATTACTGAAGACATAAACATATTTGTACTGTCTGCAAAACTCACAGACGTTGTATAGAACACTAACAAGTATCATAAATTCTGCCAGATTGCAAGAGAGATTATATCTGCCGCTGCTTCACTGTCATTTCTTACGCCTGCACAAAACTTGTTGTTACTAGAGGTTTGATGGAGTTCATGCAGTTAGCAGCAATACCATGATGCGTTTATTTCAGAGGCTGTTTTGATGTAGAACACCAGACAGTTCATGGGGCAGTGATGCCGAGGCGAGGGCACTAAGCTGTTAAGAAGAGTAATGCTTCCCGCCTACGTTCTCTCTCAGGTCCATGAGTCCAGTCATCTTTTCTGCTTATGGTTCAAGCTCAACATGAGCTTAATTATCCAAGTGTCTTGAAACCCACGTGGATGATGAGGGCTGTGAAATCGGACCAGAGTTTCTACTCCCTATTTCCATGCTATTCCCACCGCTGTAATGTTTATTTTTAAAAAGAGTTCTGCCTCTTTCTTTGAAGCACAGGTTGCAGGTATCCCCCCAAAAAGGTTTTGTATTTTAAGATGTGGATCCCAAGTCAGATGGTAGCACCTGCCTGCCGAGAAGTCATGGTTAGCATTTCCAGCCAGCTCGCGTGATGCAGCTGTGCATGCTGGCTGCTTGGCTCAATAAGCCAGCTATGCTGACAGTCTGTCCGAAATACCTAACGCTCCCTCCGCTGTGTGGCTGGTTACAGTTACTGGGTAGGCACCTCATGTATGGCTGCGGGCCCCACTCAGTCCTGTTTGTCTTTTGGGTCCAGGCTTGCACTGGTAAATAGCATGCACTTGTAGACAGCAAGAGAACTGTACGTTAATGGCAGATGTAGAAGTGCATGCTTTAGTTCTGGTATTTCTCTAAATTAGGATTGAATACATCTGTCTCACTCCTCTGCAAATTCTACAGTCATGATTTTCGTATTGAAAATGTATTGACAGCTATTGTGAGCTACAACACAACGGTGCTGATCTACTAAAGCATATTAAACTTCCCTTTCTCAGGAAAATGTTTCAATTCCCACAGTCCACAAACCTCATAAATGTAGTCCTCCAAAGTGTATTTCAAGGCGTGTGGCTTGCCAAAGGTTAATTGCTTATCCTGCTCGCTGAGGCTTACAGATCCCGTGTCTGTCTCGTTCTCTCATCTGGGGCACCGGGGGCTGTACCGTTCTCTGCGGTCCACAGTGAGTTGACAAAAGCTGGAAATAAGTCGGTGCTGTTACTGTTGGTCTCCTGCTCAATCCATTACTGCTACATGCGTACCTTACCAGCAGTGTTTTTAAGGTTTGAGTGCCTGTAACAACGAACCTGAATACCACTTGCCAGCTTTGTCATTCTGCACGTACATTCCACTTTTCTTTTATGTGCAGTAGTTTTGTTGACTAAGTATTGGCTGTTTTGTTAAGGCACCAGATCAGATTCATAGTGCATCAAACTTGGTCCCATTCTGTTTCTTTTTTCACTAGAATCTGAACAATCTGTTACAGGAGGAGCTTAATTAAAAAAATGTGCACAAACTGTAAAGATAACCGCCTACATCTTCCCTGTTTCAGAGCCTCACAGTTGCTTTCTTGTTACTAAAGACTACCAGAAATTCTCTACAAACATTGAATCACGGCTGGGTGCAAAGGTGGAGTGCCTGTGAATGGTTCATTTCATGCATCAGCAAACGCTTCTGGCAGTAATTACTGAATTCCAACAGAATGGCTTACTATTCTTTTCTGCTCACGTCTAAAACGGTTCCCCACTTGTTTTTCCTGCTGGGGTGTTCACATGGCCCATCCTTAGCAAAAGTTATGTTAGGAAGGCACAGTAATTCTCGTGCTCCCCTCACTTCCTCTTACCCCATTGAAAAAAAGTTCAAAGTGACGTGTTATTTAACAAAACTGGAGCATTTTTATTCCGTCTCTTTAATAATGCTCCTGTTCTGAATTCATACAGTGCTTTACGTCTTGTAGGCAGTACAGACATATCGGTAAGACGTGGTTGCTCACCACATTTGTTACGCACTTTAATGAGCTGTGTAACAGCACGTCAGAATTCTGAAGCTCCACTAAATTAAGATTAAATACATTTTTCTCATGCAGCAAATTTCACAGAGGTAATTTACTAAGCTTATTGAAAGTTTAAAATTACTGGGGCTGTAACTGAGCATATCATATCCTTTTGGCATTCTATTGTGCTTTTATGTACTCGTTTCCTATATACAGCTGCTGTTCTGCTTGAATTACGTAGTTCATTGGCTTATAACATATATTTAAACAGTTTGTGTCTGGTTGTGTTGTCCGTTGTTTTAATTTAGAACTTGTTGCAGATGGAGCAGCAGAACAAAAACACCTCCTTCTCCCTCCTTTCTCCTTCCCTTTACCAAGGCCTTTTGGAATGCCAGCGGGGATGGTGATCAATGTGTTTTGGCCTGTTACCAAACACTTATAATTAATATTTTACAAGTGTTACTCAATGTTCATTTGTGACAGGTTTGTATTGGGAAGATTCAGAATTAATTGCAAGGCCAGTTAATGGACTTGTGAGTGCGAAATGCCAATATCTGATTGAATACTTATATCTGATTCAAGACAGAAAAAGGAACTTGTTTGCTGGTGCCATTAGCCACTCAAGTGGGAAGGCCGGATAATCCACAGTCGCCACTTGGAAAGGACTGTGACTGCGCGCAAGATCAAGGCAGCAATGGCAAGGTTGGGTTAGGAGATAGGGAGATGTTGAAGGGAAGGGGAGAAAAGCAAAGCGGAGGTTGCTGCAAACAAGGTAGCGGGGAGAGCGTCTTCAGAGAACGAATGGAAAGCAGCACAGTTTTCTGTAGAGGAAATGTGGAATCGAACCCGTAAGAGGTAGATGTGGCTTCTCTCGTATTGATTTACTCGGAATACAAAATGGTAAAGCGTAGTAGAAAATTTGATGTTTTTTTGTGGATGTAGTGAAAATGAGAAAACAGTATTGATTATACTGTTATATGATAATTATAATCTCCTCCCGATTTTCTGTGTATTGTAAAGCAGTTGATAGGCCGATGTTGCAGAACTGTAACTTTCGATACCTGTAATGCCAGATCTTTATTAGCTGTGTGAAATAATGGATGCGTCGAGAATTGAACCCGGTTCCTACTTTTTCTTCTGAGCAAACATTTCTCATCCAAATGACTTAGCACATCAGTGGGAGTTCTGTTTTCCCAGTTACTCATGTAATCCACCATGTGAACTGATGCATGGAAAGCACTGAAGTTAAAACAGGTCACCTAAAACAAGTGCTCTTCTCTTTTCTGCTCTCTAGTTACCATCTAAGACAGGAGTTGTTTCAGCTTCTTAGTGCTAAGCGGCAGTGCAAAGAAGATGAAGACAAATGGAGACAAGAGACAGCTGCCTTCCTCATTCAGGTTGCTTGGAAGAAACAGCTGAACCATAGCCCTCTGAAGTCAGTTCCTTCATGTAAAAATCTGAAATCTGTAAACAAAACCAGCTCAGCCGTGAAAACTAGTAAGCAGTCCATCCTCAAGCAGATATATGGTAATTTTGTTTTCACTATACTTTATTTTAAATAACTACAGTTTTATTTTTATAACAAAGTTGTAAAGTGTTCCCTGTGTTTTGGATTCTTCTGTACACTTCTTGCCTAATTGTTA
Source organism: Chauna torquata (assembly GCA_013399475.1). Taxonomy (NCBI): domain Eukaryota; kingdom Metazoa; phylum Chordata; class Aves; order Anseriformes; family Anhimidae; genus Chauna; species Chauna torquata. The sequence continues at coordinate 17,223 of VXAL01007039.1, forward strand.
GGGATTTAAACTATAACAATTACTTTGAGCTCAGGTGTTCTGCGTAATTCTGTAACTGTTTCAGGTTGAAAAAAATACCTCTGTGATTTAAAATGGTTTCTTCTAAAGCTGTGTGAATCACCGTATCATTATTCCAGCACAGGTTTTGAGCAACCAAATAATTCTGTTGCCAGAGCTACTCACATACATATATAAATGTGGAAAGAGAGTAGAGCAGTCAAACTAGGGACAGCTAGCTGTATCGATGCACAGTGGCTGTTTTCAACTTGGATGGTATTTTGGTATATTTTTTAAAAATATTTCCATTTGAAGAATATGGTCTTGTTCAGTTTTAATAACGTCTTTGAAGAGCAAGATCATCTTTATAACACTGCACTGCTTTGCACTATGCCTGAATATGCACTGTGCAAAGGAAAGCATCTTGAGGAAATGATAGAGGAAAAGCATTGTTTTTAAAACTCAAGTTCCTTTACAGTGTGGATCACTGATGGAGTAAAGACATGCTGGCTGTATGTACTTTAACCAGGTGGTAAGTCACTTCTGTTATGGCTCTGTAGTTTACATAGCCAAAAAGGATCAAAAAAAAAAAAAAAANACTTAATGTTCCTTCTTTTATATAGCAAATGCAAGACATATTCAAAGTTTACTTAAAGTTCTGTTGAAGCTGTTGTAACAATTTGCTGTCACACAAAATGTCTCATGAGTTTCTTCATCATAAATGACAGTATTTTTAGGATAAAATAATGCTGTAGCCTCTTTAAATAATTTCTAGCTATACATAACCACATCTTTATACGAATAAACACAGAGCTGTTCATGTGGTTTATTAAAGGACGTTCTCAGGAAGGCAAAGCGTATCAGCCAGCAAGACCTCCTTCTAAGCTGAAACTTTCTGATGTGCAGCTGGTCTCAGGTAAGACATACATGCTGTAACAATACTAGGAGCATAGCAAATGACTTTAATGTTTATATGTGATTGATTGGGTTCATCTTAGAAAAGGAAAAAAAAAAAATCTGTTGGGATCTCATATCAAGACATGTAACTACTCCCACGCTGTTGTGATTGGATGTTCTTTCACTACTTTTGGACTTACTTGAGCACTGTGCTTTTGTCCTTATGTTGAACCATATATCTGAAAGCGTATTTTGATTGGGCTGTTACTAGGGAAGACCTTAATGTCATGGATTTGTACGGTGATAAGCCACTCACCTGTGGTTAAAATGGCTTACAGATGCTTATAACTGTGGTTCATCAGCACAGGTATTTACTAGCCCTATAGAAGGTAGTGGATTTCTACATGTGCTAAGAATTTACACACCTGTTTGTTAGAAATATACGCTTTAGTTCACGGATAAAATTTGAAAATCCAAAGTTAGACATCTAATCTCTGCCCTTTCTTCTAAAATGGCACAATGGGGTTCCTGTCCTGTGCACAGAGCCTCAATTATTTCAAAGAATTTTATGCGCAGCGAGTTTTAAGGCTCTAAAGAAAGGACGCATTGATCTGCTGCTTAGCACAGAAACCACGTAGTCATTACCAGGTCTTCCTTGGGAGATCCTCAGTTCTGTCTGCAACTGAAATGTTATGTATGGAGCTGGTATCAGGGCAGTAGGGTCTTCAGACAAGTACTTGCAAGTTGGCATGGTGGGGACTGTCGAGACACGCAAGCAGACATGGGGCCACAATGCGTGTGGAACATGCAGAACAGCATCCAAGAACACAGCTTGTAGAGATATTATCGAGGTCAGTAAAGGCTGGAAGTTTTATGCATGGAGCAGCAGTTTGACAGATAACTTAAAAATAAGGTTAGAACGTATGGTTCTCTCTCCTAATGCTCCTTTAGGAAATGCCTGTTTGGAGAATTTTTCAAGCGTATTAATTATGCACTTAGTGGTGGGAGCTATGGCAATGTTAGCCCTTCACTACGCGAAGAGTGAGTTAGTGCCTCACCAGTCGTCAGCCTTGGTTGCCTCACGTGTAGTTCAGAGCCAGGCCACAGGCTGACAGAAAAAGCAAGTGGTTCAAGGAGACAGTAGTTCAGATAATTTGCATAGGAAAGTAAAATACGTTTTCCCACTACTTTACAAAACTCTGAAGTCAAAAGGAAATCCAACAGTGGACCTAGCCTTCAGTTGGTTATTTCTGCTTCACTATGAGACAGAGGCTTTTCTTCTTCCACTATTTGAAGCAACTGTTTTAATTAAGAGGCATGACCAGACAGGTGTTTGATTGCTACCTCTTCATACAGACACAAATCTAAATTTTTAAAAGAGCTTTAGCAAATAATGCTTCTTTTCGTTTAACTTCCCAGGACAACAGATCTCCCTGTCTTCTGAAATAAAAAGGCTTTCTTTTGAGATTTGCGTGTCCTTTACTTTCATAACTTGGTGACGAATAGGATAGCGATAGGAACTTTGCCCAGTTCCTTCAGAACACTACCTACTTTTATTCACCTAATAGGAGCTGGGGGAACTTTAGCCCTCACTTAAAGACAATAACATGTTTTTCATCTGATTGCCTTTGTGCATGACAACATTACGTTTGTTGGAAAAGTTCAGAGCTGTCAGTGGCTAATGCCAGATACTCCACTTCTGACGTAGGTGCCTGGAGTAGGTCAGAATGGACTGCTCAGTCTGATTCTTCTTTCGCAGAAGGTACAGCTGGGAAGGTGAAGACTGACTATCAGCCCTAGTTTTCATGTTCATCTAGCTAGTGGAAAAAGCATGCAGTGACAAAACTCTAACAGGAGACTGACACCAAACTCATTTAATGTCTTGGCATAAGCAGACCAAACACTTTGGAGTAGGGACACACAGAAGGTACTGAAAGGAAATACATGAGTGAGTAAGGGGCTGGGGCAGAGAGGAAGGGATGACAGGTAGAGGAGTGTGTAATGGGATATACAGACAATAAGTGGACGTTTCAAAAAATCTGTTCTTGAGGACTGGTGCAAGAAAATAGTGCCTTTGTGATTGTTAGGATTTAAACTATTTGGAACCTGAAAGGTTTGTTTTTTTGTTGTTGTTTTTGTTGGTTTTTTTTTTTAATAGATACCTCTTATCAGTTCAGTAAATGATATCTAAAGAAGCTCTCTCCAGCAGGCCAGAAAAATAAGCCCCTTTTTTCACTGTGATGTTGACATTAGAAAGATATCCTTGAGATGAGCTTCCCTCAGATCTGAACTAAGCACTTGGAGTGACCCTGGCTCGAATGGGATAAAGCACTGAAATGTTTGCATCCACTCTCTACAAAACTGGGAAAGGAATGCACACCATTTGTAGCACATTACACTAAATAAAAACATTGAATGAGTCCTGATGTTAAGCCAGAGAATGGTCAGCTGACAGTCATTTTTACTTTCTAGTAATTTAGAGAGTACTTGCTTTAACCCTGGACTAGCTTCCCCTATCTTCCAGAAACAACGCAGCACCTACTGTTAGAGGACAGAAATATTGCTAAACAAAATCTCTTGCTCCTCTTCAGCAAACTCAGCCAAGAGCCTTAGTTAGTGACTGAACCATCAGCCTGAAAACTCTCATTCATTTATGAGGGTAAATCTTAAGCCCCATTAATTATAGGCTGCATTAAACATACACAGTCGTGTTTAAGTTGTACTGAGTACCACAGAAACAGAACCCTATTTACAGATAATCAGCAGTGAGATGTCAGGAACAAGGCATGTTTGTTTGTCTCCTGGCAGGTTCTTTGTTTGTGAAATGCAGAACCCAGTGTAGATTAAACTTTTTTCTCAGCTGGAGTTATTCATCAAAACTATTTCATTCTTTTACAGTAAACAACCTACAGTATGTTAATTTGCTGGAGAACATGGGAAAATCAAAGCAGTTTTCATACAACATGAGACCAACCACTGCTGTGAAATCAAAAAATACAAGACTCAAGCACTAAAAAAACCTGGATGTTTGGAATTTAAAGAATACTTTCTGGTACAAATGTAATTTTTCCACAATGTGCAAGTCATCTACAACAGTTTAAACTTGAACATATTTTCAGTTTTGTATTATCTCAGCATTACGTGCCAAGCAGACTTCTGAGGAGTTGGACTTTTTTATTTCGTGTACAAATTAGTTTTTAAATGCAACTGTTAATTTATTTACTGACAGGATAAAATCTGAAGTCCATTTGGAAAATTAAGTGCTAAGCCTAGCGTTACAATAGAATTGCAGTGGTTCACAAACATTCCCATTGTCAAAAGTAGGAATTTTGAATATGTTGATTAAACGCAGTTTCAAAGGAGAGTGAAACTGTACTAGAGGATGTAACAGTTCTGAAAGACTGCTGTTCAATTTCGCCTCAAATTTATTAAATGTATTTCAAAATCTAAACAGGAAAGGAAGTACAGCCTTCGTGCTCCATTTCTGTACTAAAGAAAAAGTTATTTCTCAGCTACTTATGGATTTGGAAGGATAAGTAGAAATGTTGAAAAAAAAAATCACTCAGTAAATAAATTTCTTTCCACAGCCTACGGAAATTGTTAGGGATTTGCTTTCTCCTCTTTCAGATAATCCCCAATTATTTATTAGTTAATAACTGTATTTTTATACACGCATAAGATGCCTTTCTGCAGAAAGCAATAAAGGATGGGGGCCTACTCTAGAAGAAAACTTGTCTTTATACTTGTTTTGGAGCTGCCACTGTACAGTATTTACTTTGCATAAAGTCTTTAAAAGTATGAGCTCACCAAAAATAAATTATTTTAATTTCAAAGTATATGGATTTCTGTTTTTTTTCTAGTTATTGTATTAATTAAAAGAATTAGAATTACATAACAATGTTTAGAAATAATAGCTGGATGGAGTCAATAAAACTCTGTTTCTCTACGAGCACTTAGGCTTCAAGGAGACTCCTTAACTGACCATTCACTGTGGTCTTTCACAAAAAAGAACTTCCAGTAAAGTTATGTTTACTTGCTTGAAAAGAAAGCTATTAGAGGTATGCAGTTCTTTGTAAAATTTTTATTCTCTTTCACTTACAAAAAAATTGACAAGCTTTGTTCCAACATCTTCCATTCAAAACTAAATAGAAGTAAATGCTTTACAAGAAATGCAGTTCCACCTCTTTAATATACCGTGTTTATAGGGCCAGGTCCCTGGGGATGAGAGGCAAGGTAGATGTTGAAGCAGTAATGGAGGTCCGTTAGCCACTGCTCTTGAACCTCACCACTCTTCAGTGTCTAGAAAAAGGCGGAGGGGAAAAAGGTAAAACTCGGTTTCACCAGCAGTATTTACAGTAAAGCTTTGCTTTGTTTTTACAGTTAATCAGGTGCTCTGTTAAAGATACAAGACAGCTTTGTTCACCTGCATGCAGTGAAGTTTTTCATTTCACTTAAACTTTTAAACATGGTATGTCTGTTAGTGCTGAAATAATAAAGTGTTATTATTTGGTATATTAAGTCAGTCTTACATTATGAAGTGTGTAAATGAGATCAGATGTAATTTCCTTACTCTTTAATTATAGCTGTTTGCTTACTTTCCAATTCTGCCATTTATAGTCAATTAAAATGCAAATGAGCATGGTTCTGCTAAAGCAGGAGAGCTCGATACTCAAGTCTACAGAACTGTTACCAACAGACCGACAGAGACCACAGTCCAGTAATTCATCCTCCTCAGCGTTCCTAAGTTGTTGAAAAAAAACAAACAACAAAAACCACAACCCACCCACAGTCGAACGTTACAAAAACTGGCAGAGGCCTTTTAAACACCAAAGGAAGCCGAGCGTCTCACTTTCTGTTAGAGAACCTGCATGATACGCTTACATCTGCTCTTGCCGCCCCTCAGGTTAATTTGGTGACAGATCTTTACAAAGTCACTAACGGATATGTGCAGCTTACTTATTCAAGCCTGTGGACAATACACAGTCTGCACTCAAAACTAGTAAGAGCTTTGCAACACGGCAGCTTCAGATCTCTTTCCTGAGAAGAGAAGCAATTGTAATAATCTCAAAAGCTCTCAAACTCAGATGTGTGAATAGAAGGCTGGATTTTGCAACAGTTGCGAATTAAAGAACTTCTACCCTTTCCTCTCTAGGGACTTGCATCCTTGAGAGAGAATATATTTTCCACCATCTGTATTTAAGAGAGTTTGTCTGATTTAATTACATCTTTGTACACATGCATACCCCTGCTCCAATAAACAGAAAGAACTAGTTTCTTATTTTGGGACAGCTCTCCATCAAACAGGTAAAATCCACTTCCAGTGCATTTTGTTACAAAGCCAGCTGCTGCTGTCCAGGACCCCTGGGCTGAATCACGCTAAATTTCAAAACTGGTCTCATCTGTGCAATGAGTACAGGAGTTCAGAGAAGTAGCAGCCTGAAACACAGCCTGCACTACCAAGACAAATAAAATCTTGTGTTTTACTAAGCGTAGGGTTTGCAATAATTGTTAAACATAGACGTGTTGAAAAAGACCGTGTTCCTGTGGTCTCGGGGAGACAACAAGAAGATTCTTACCATGATGTCCTTGATAATCTGTTGCACCAGAAATTCATTTGTCATCATATGGCTCCTGAGCTGACCATGTTGCATTAGTAAGCGAAGCAACTGAGCAACAACAGGCAGCTCCTCCCGACAGATCCTGCTCACTTGAAGACTTTGCAGCATCAGTCTTAGTAATCGAGGCAGGAGAGCTAATGCAGAAATACATGATCCCCACAGCATATCCCTGGGAGGAAAAGAGAACAGAAACTGAAGTGGTCAAAGAAGCTTATTTCAAATGCGCTTCTGTGACCGAGGCCTTGTATTTGTACAAGGAAGTGTACTTCTAAGTTGAAGCCAGTAGGCATCGTTACATTCACAGTTAGTGCTGAAGCAGAAAATTTGTAGTGGCAAACACTAAACTTAAAAATATTCTAAGATTATGGACAGCACTGGCGAAAATATAAGGTCCTGCCCTGGAGCTACAAGTGCTGCTGAAGCTCTTACATAGTGTAATTTCTGCTTGATGCAGCAGGGAAGAAGGTTTTTTTTTTTTTAATTTCAATTGTAACTCAAATATACCTGAATCTTTAAGACTCAACACCCCCCCCCCAAAAAAAAAAAAAAAACACCAAGCAATGCAATCAGCTTTTTGTAATATTTAAGTCATTAAATACAGTAAATGAAGGAGTCTTGATTTAAAAACACATCTTAAGTAAGCTCTGAACAACTTTCTTGTATACGAAACAGTTACAGGAAAAAAGTTTAAACTGTTTAAAGACATTTCTGCTATACAGGTAAATTATCTTACTGAAATCTGGTGTCTGAGGTGGTTTTTTTGTTTGAAATCAAACAGATGTGCAGCCTATAAAATGATTAAATGATTCCTGAGATGTTTTGTGAAAGCTGAAACATCAAGCCAAATCCTTTGCTTGTTGCTTTTCAATGTATCTAATGAAAGTAAAGGGTAAAGCTACAGATTAAGGTATAACTACCTGCCTTTCTGCAGTTAGGATGGTTCTGACATCTACCTAGAACAATTGTTAAGTAAAAGCTTTGAGATGAAACCTCCTTCAGTTATTGTTTTAAATAATTCCAGCTAACTTCACAGATGTTTTTTCTTAAACCACAGTACTATTTTGTAGTAAGCAAAAGAAAAAGGGCAAAATAAATTATAGTTGGAGGGGCTGTCCTTTCACTTGACATCTCTAAATACTTGTGGTCATAAAGGCAGAGGCAATTAACACAGTAAGAAGAGCAACATTACCTTTTCTGTACATGTTCTGCATCCTCTTTGTCTAAAGTTAGCAGGAAGTACAGAAGACTGTAACAACAAGAGGCTAAGAACTTGTGCAGATTTTCACTTAGGATGCAAGCTTGATCCAAGAGCTTATTTATGGCACACAGAACAGATCCAGCTGTGCTATCAGGTATTACGACCAATCCAACCTGCATTGAAACAAAAATCCTCAAGTTCATCACTTTATACACAAGTTTTTGCTGTTAAACACGTCTAATGCCAAATGTTTCTGTTCTTTCATATTATGACAAATATTACTTTGTTTCTATTCAAGTTAATACATACTACTGCATTTTAAAAAAAATCCTGTTTTCCTCAGAAATTGACACCCACAGCAATCGAAGGTTAAAAAAAAATTTAAGCCTAAACATGCACTCCCTGTTAAAGAAGGCCTACCTTACCGCTTCTATTACATTTTGCGGAGACATGCAAACTGAGCAATATAGGTAGAGATGATCAGCAAACCAAAAGGCGTGCTCAGTGGTACGCCTTCTCCTTGGTTAGTTTAAGTGGAAGAGGTGGTCTTGAGCCCTTCTCAGTAAAGGCTATTTCCCCAAATTGAAAATCCTCTATCCAGAAGTCTGAAATTTAGAGTCACTTGCTTTCCTACAAAGGACTAGGGGAAACTTGGAAGCATCCATCATTTCTCAAAATTCCTGCAACACACAAGCCTTTCAAAAACTGAACTGTTTTTTGTGTGTATGATGTTGCAAGTTAGAAAAAGAGGACAAAATCTAGAATCAAATTTGAGAGCCCAAATTTAGGTTATACTCTGAGCAATCGGTACTGAAACAGTCTACTATTAGTGCAAAGGTTTTAATGAATTTCTCCAACTCTTAAACCACTGGCTTTCAAATAAAAACCAATATAAACAGGCAGCTAACAGCAGCTGTAACCAGATAAAAAAAACAACAGCATCTTCATTCCATCCCCTCTAAATAAACACATCACTCATCTCAAATGTATTCAGAAAGAAAACAATGCTTTAAGCCTTTCTCTCAAGGATGGTACAGACACAAAAGGCAGCTTTCTGACAGAACAGGTCTTTCCTTTTAAGCATATATCATGGGACAGAGCATCCCTTCTGTGTCCTGAAACAGCAGCAAGCAGTCACTGAGGTAGAAGAAAACTCAGATTTACTCGCCAGAAAGAAAAGGCTGGTCTCCTTAGAAATCCAACACGCTCGACAGGAATGACAGCATTATGATCTGAGTTAAATTAAAGCTAATGAAATATACCATGGGCCCACAGCGGGGGTGATACTCATTTTAACAACAGAAGAGTATTAGCTTCAGTATGAATTTTATAGGCATGATAATTTATAAAAAAATTCTCCTTTTTGGGTAGAGGAGGTGAATTAAAAAGCAGTTTAATTTTTGAAATGCTATTGAGTAACTATCCTAGATTTTGTCCTGTAAAGCCATGAAAAAAAAAAATCACACAATACTAATGGGGCAATTGTTTACCTCAATAAGAAATTAATTTAAGGAGTTTTAAAGTAGCCTAATTTGCTCACCTGCGCGCACATTGTTTTAAGCAGGCAGAGACAGTCAGTTCACTTAACGATCATCCTATCTTTTACATATTTTTTGAAAAAGATCAGTAAGGAAGTACAAGCTACAGAAACACAGGATACATTTCATTGGAATGATTACTCGTGTGGGGTAAAAGATAAAGAGCAACGAAGGGTTCACACTTCTGAATACTTCCAGTACAAGACACTTGGTGTGTTTCAAAGCCAAGAATGCAGATCGTTGTCCCAAGCTGACCTTGCACCAGGCAGCTGCAGAAGAGAAGGATGGCATTCGTGTGTGACACAAGATGGACTGCCACTATCACCAAGATCCTGCTGAACACCACTGGGCACGGAGGCACTAAATAATTGTTCACCAAACTAATAATGATTATCTGGACCAACCACAAACGAGAAATACAACAGTGAGCTAGATGGATGTCTGCATATATGGAAGCATCCTAAAAATCAAACTGGCCCATCGCCTAACACCGCTGATGCAAGACGCCTATCAGCAAGTCTAGAAGATAGTGTGTACACAGATGCTTCACCTTACACCAATCTAGCAGATGAGACAGCTCAAGGAAGTTTCCACGTAGGATGTTGTCTATACAGTGCCTTTCTTCCCTGTTAGGTGGTCCAGCTGCTGTCACCCAGTTAGAGGTCGTGGGCAGCAGTATTATCAGCTATAAAAATCCACTATAACAAATGCAAATGCCACCTTGCCGTCGAAGGGACAGTGTAATAGAATGCACAAGCTGATTTAGAAGCTGTGATTTAAGTCAACTCCCAAGCCCAAAAATCCAGAAAACAGTGATAGATAAGCCAGTTCCTATGGAAGCTTTAGACCAGTAATTTTTCAGTAGGCCTCCATACAGTGAACTGTGGATACGCGTCAGATCACATTATCAGGGAGCACAGTGATAGGACAAGGGGCAACTGCTTTAAACAAACAAACAAAGGGTGCATTTAGATTAGACATTAGGAAGAAATCCTTCATGCTGAGGGTGGTGAGGCACTGGAACAGGCTGCCCAGAGAAGCTGTGGATGCCCCATCCCTGGAAGTGCTCAAGGCCAGGCTGGATGGGGCTTTGGGCAACCTGGTCTAGTGGGAGGTGTCCCTGCCATGGCAGGGGGGTTGGAACTGTGTGGTCTTTGAGGTCCCTGCCAGCCCAAACCATTCTGTGATTCTATGATCACAGAAGTGCCTCGATAGCAGCACAGACAGGCCCTCCCTCACAGCAGCCGGCATCCAAGGTAACAACTGCAAATTCTGTCCCTCAGAATTGTTACCCAGCACTGGCTTTGCCAGCCCCACCCTCAGACTAGGGAGGCATTTAGAAATCGAAGGAGAAGATGGACTATAGCATCAGCAACTGCTAGCTCCTCTTTTGAAAAAAGAAAGAACAGAACAAGAAACCTTTCATTTATTGCTAACCTGGCTTGAAAATGAGTTGAAATATTCAGCAATCAGAGGAAAAAAAATCATCTAAGTTTAGATATTAAAAATGATGACTATTATTATTTTAAAACTCCACTAATCTTGTTGAAAATTTTTGCAAGTGTTAAAGTTATACACAGATTATATAAAATATGGAAGAAATGGATTTGAGAGTTATTGAGACTATTACAAGATCTATGACAAGGAACTTAACATAAAAAAACAAAACATTACTTACCAGATATTTACAGATGCCAGTCTGGAGAATGTCAAAACACTGACTTTGTGAAGGTATAGTGGACAAGCTGTGACAGATCATCTGTTTTAATAAAACAGAAAGTCATATGTAAGTACTTAAAAATGCAACCAGCAACCATTCACTGCATAGCTACACCCTTTGCTGACAGACCTAAGTGCAAAGTACCTATAAGGACACAGCAGCTTTGTCTCTAAAAGCATTGATTCTTGGCAATGTATAAGATTAACATTGTCAACATAAATTGCTCAGTGTTTAAAGAGAGCATGACATACACCATTAGTTTTGTTGGTAGTGCCTTTCTTCCTTTTACGTATGTGACAGAAGTAGAAGGCCAAAAATACTCTGTTCAGCTACAGTACCACAAGAAGCCTATGCTGCTTTTCCTCTGAGCTAAAGAAATTCAGGAAACAACTCCCAGATACTATTAACAAGCACGAAATAGAAATATGGCAACAAAACAGGACAGGAAAGAAAGTAAAAAAGAAGAAAGTAGCAAGGATCCATTTGCTACTACTTTTCTTCTACATTGCCAAAAACGTTATGTTCAACATCGATACAAAATGTAACACCACAAAGGGGAAATCTTGTTTTAAGAACTGCCAAAAACTTTCTGGTGCTTACATAAATCGAGCATGAGCAAACTGTATTAGCTGCCCAGAAGCATGACAGAAAGAGGTTAAGAAAAAGGTGAACTGAAGACTCAGGTCTTCGGAGGTCTACAATGATAGCAAGCACTGTCAGTTCACAGGAACTCCTAGCAAAACCACTCAATGCAAGCCCATAACCTATATATATATAGGTGAGAATGGCCAGGTTGGGGAGGAAAATAAATTTTAAAAAGTAAATCACCAAGCTGAACAAGACACCATGAAACGCTATATCCTATACAGGGGCCATAAAGAAAGCTCTATTAGATCTGCTAGTAACTTGCACTGCAGTCCTTGGCAGATCACCTTCTCTGTTCATCTCTTCCTTCCCAGCTACTCCAACAATTTGCAAACTATTCAGAGCTCGGCCACCCCGCTCTGTTTACACACGCTGCTTATCCCACTACAGTGTCAACTGAAGCCTGTAGAAAGCAATGTGAACAGTGCTGGGGCACCAGCAGAACACCAGCAGCAATGAGTTCCTGCTAACTACCAGGAAGCAATACCTGAACAATACACGAGGAACGAAATCTTCTGTTTGTGCTTAAAGGAGTCAGAAAGAGAACAGCAAGATCAGAACTTTAAGGGAGGGAAAAAATTAAGTCCTTAAGTTTACAAATATCTTGACTGAGGAAAAAAAATTCCTCTAACATACCTCGCTGACTGGAAAAAAAAAATAAAACTTTCACAGAACGATCTGAACTGAGTGATAAAATTTGGTGATATTTGGTGATATTGGGTTTGAATCTTAAGCTGATTCAGGGAAGTCAAGACATCTAAACAAGAAAGAATGATAAGACAGAAAACCTTACCCGCCCTGTGTCAAAAATAAGAGTCCACACCATTTCCATCTGAAGAGACCCCTCCGCCAGGAAAGTTTAGGAAAAGAACCATTAGCTCAAGGTATGCAAGCAGAATCCAAGCAATGCGGATGCAAGTGCTGACTTAAGTACCAACAAAAATGGCCAAGCAGTGTCATCTGTGGTGATACAAGAGTATGCTCGGCTGTGTTCAAAATTACATCACACGTGCCTTTAGTCCTGCTTACGCTGGCCAAATTCTTAACGCACCTGCTTGATAGAGTGTAGTACCAAAAGGCTGTCAGAACATTGCTAATGGTGATCAGTACTACATACATCATTGCGCGAGTATTTTATTTGACTGATAGGAGTATTTAAAAGATAGCTTTGTAGATATCTTGCACTGAATACCCTTATATTTGGTACTATACATTTATTTAAAAACAAAATACTGTTTTTAAAACTGCTGCTCCCTAGAAACGGTACTGTTTCTGCACACTGCCATTTGAAAGTGATAAAATATGAAGTACGCTGGTGTATTCCCAAGAAAACCACTAAAAACATCTGCATTTTAGCAGTGTCAAGGAATGAAATAAAGCTGAGATAGGAGGTTACTACTGGGGATTGTCAAGGGCAAACTGATGCCGGCGTGACCTAGTATTTGAATGACTAACACTTGCACAAAAGGTAAAACTACACTGATGAAACATGTTGGCTGACAGCTCGAGGCTGAAAAACTGCCAAGACAGGAGGACTGGACTAACCTATAGAAAAGATTGCATGGGCCTGATGAGTAACAGACAGAGAAAAAAATTCAGTGGAACGGAAGTGGGAAGTCATGCCCGTGGAGAATAATAAAAACTTCTGTATGCAACCAGGAATTTGAATAGTTAGAAATGAGGAGAAAACTCTGTACCTAACTGATCACGAGGTGATTGTGATACAGCCACAGAACAGGCAAATATTTTATGACGCAAAAATGAAGACGATGGCAACAGAAGTGATCAGTGCTACCTAAGAGAAGTTCAGTACTACTCTGTAAGACCCTACTTATTAAACCATTTCTGAAATACTGTGCAACATAGGAGTCACTCTTCAAGAAAGGGCATAGAAAAAATGCCAAGAAAGGGGCATTCAAACTGAATGGGCATAGAAAAATTGCACAAAGAACAGAGATCCTGTCTTACGGATTTAAACGGAAAGAACTTCACCTGCTCAGGCTGGCAAAGCTATAGCTGAGAAGGTATGTCGTTGTTACTTAGATACAACAGAGGTGACAACTGACACAGGAGAACAAACATAACTAAACAGCAACAAAAATAGCGATGATCGTAGCTGGCTGGGAATACAGGTGGGATGGAAGGTAGGAAGGATGATTATGAAAGACTGTCAAGAGGAAGTGCAGGAGACCTTTGTTGCTCTTAAGAGAGCCCAGCAAGTTTACAAAAGGAGTGTGCTATATGCTTGCGACTACATGACATGAGACAGTAAGCTAGGGAGATCCCTTTTAATCCAATACATAGTCACATGAGGTCAACAAATTAAAGACCTAGAAGGCAAATCCACCAGGCCCACCCAGCGAGCTAAGGTTTATTATTAATAAAACCATTATTAATAACTCACCCTTGGAATAGCCCTACCAATCCACGAAGGTTCTCCCTTAGATGACAATGCAGGAGCATTTGATAAGATGTACAATTTGCTGACACAGATTTTTCCAGAATTGGCAAGGAAAATGGGCATCATAGCATTGATCATAGCATTGAAAGAAAACAGGTAAGGGTTGTGGTAAAGTGCAGAATGTTTAGCAAGTTAGTTTTTCAACCTTTTAAATCTTTCTGACCCTCAAAATTGCACAAACATTCCCTACATCCAAGCTCTATTTTCATACGATTAAGAGGGAGTGGTAATCCTTTTCAATTCTATAAATTAAATCCTGCTTGAAATGGCTTTCATAACAAATGTATGTTATAAAAAGTGAAACTAAAACGTTATTAGACGTGGAAATGAAAAGCAAAGAAAACTTAATTATCACATGAAAATTAGTATTTTTCCTGACAATTTATTTTCCTTAGGCAAGGGTTTGCATGATGTTCAATTTCCATAATAAAATGTCACAGCTGATTCATTATTTTACATTTGATTAGCATTTATCACATTTTTGGTGCATTCATAGATTGGTTTTGGACTAAAGCCAGAGTAATTTTGTTTGAGTATTACTGAAGTGAATGGTCAGAGAATGAGCGTTTTTTTGACTGTAGCGGGGTTTGATGTCTTTTTGAGATGAGTATATTATGACAGGTTTGGCTTAGTTTGGGGGTTTTTGTTTTTTAATTTTGTTTGAACGCCCACTTGAGTAAATGAAGCCAAAGCTGAAGAAAAGCATACTCTTAAATACGAGAACTAACAGTTATCATTATGCAACAAATACTACAGGCTTCATAATTCATTGGCAGCTTCTCCAACCAAGCTTATTGATCAGACAAACCCAACCACCTACCATACTAATGAGCCCTACAACCAAAACAGCAGGTTCCCTACTAGTGCTTCAGGCAATCACTACTCCAGGGGCCTCCTTGCTTGCCACACCAAAGACACACTCCAACAGCAGCCAGCTAAAACGGAGAGGGGGAAGGCAGGAAAGGCAGACCAGGGGCACTCCCTGCTTTTGGGGACCCTAAAGGCATGGAGTAGACAGGCGGTTTTGACAGGAATGTACCTGCCAGTAAAGGCACACTTGGCCTGCTGACACAAAATCACCCTCAGAAAGTTGGCATTGCTTAGTCCCCTTGTCCCTACGCTGTTTATCGGATCTCGGAAGACGGGTCAAGTCGCTTGCTATTTCACTCATCTTCAGACAGGTGAGTTTTTAAAATTCATTTTTGCTGCTGACAGCCAACCTAACTGAACCTCAATCCAACCTGAAACAGGCTTTTTGTAGCTCTAATGTACAGAGGAATCCATCAGTTTAATAGCGCCCATCTGTAAAATGCTCTCAACTCCAGAAGTTTGAGTTAGGAGGAACCCCAGTTTCAATCTGAGCTCTCATGGCAAAAGCAAAAAGGACAAACAATGAACCAAGAGCAATGCTTTGTTCATATGTTTAATTGTTCCCACTCCTTAACTCACTCCGTATTTCCCATCACGTGATAGATTCTGAGCTCACAAAGCCTCAAGGGAAATATTCTATCAGTAACTGTCCGGTGAAAAATCTGCATATTATTTCAAGCTTAACCCTGCTGCCAAGTATTCTCTTTTTCAAAGAAAAATATTCACTTTCCACCGAAGACACGCACAAGCGTGAGCACGGAGAGGAACCAAGCAGGCTGGAAAAACAATGAATCAAGTGCTTTAACTAGCCACTATGTGGAGTCACACCAAAGACAGTTTAGACCCCAGAGAAGTGACTTTGTTCTAAAGGAAAGTTGGCAAATGCCAGACACTATATCCTAATGTGAACTTTAAAACGCATTTTCCAATTCACATCGACATCCAGCTCAAACAGCGGTAACTAAAATGCAACAGGATGTTCTGCAGTCAATTCCCAAGCTGTTTCAAGCGAGACCCTACCCAGCATAACACGTGACTGCAGAGCACAGAAAACGCGAAGTTTTCAGGTGATGGGGCAGGTAATGAAGCTTGTTGTCTGAAGCTTGGCCAGCTTCTCCCGAAGCTCCCTAGCTTATCAGACAGTGCACTCCCTTGACAGGTGCTGCTTCTCTTTCTGAACTAAATTGATTTGACAGGGCAATATTAACAGTGCCCTGAGTTGTTGAGAAAGCTACGTACAACAAGAGATCTTTGTTCGCCTGCCTTGGCTAAGCTCACAGGGGCAGATGTGAAAGGTATTCCTGATTCAGTGACTCCAAAAAAAAAAAAAAGAAAAGAAAACAGAAAACCCATACGATCACAAAAAAACTAGGTTAAGAAAAGAAAGAAGAAATGCAGTCTGCAGAACATTAGAACATTACATAGCTGGGCAACAGGGGAAAAACCCTATGTGTCTAATTCTACAGAACAGGAAGACAAAGAAACATGTTACAAAAGAATTACAAATAATTAAGAATATATATTACGTTCTACACCTTGATACTGTACATATTTCCAAAGATTTAGAAGGATTATGAAACACAGTTAATGTCCAATTACCGGCTCAGAAACAGTAACTGCAGCATACAAACTTAGCTTGCACCTGCTGAACTGCAGTAATCACCTACATGCAGGCTCCTAGGCTGTGGCATGCAGTCTGATGTTAAACCTATATTAAAAGTCGACTAAACAAAGTGAAGGTATCTTCATTTGTCGTGGGACACAAACGGATAGGTGGCAATCACCACGGCTCACCTGCTGTGCAACAGCTTGATCATGTGTTAAAATCTGGGTCCCAGTAAAATTTGGTAGGGGGAGGCAGAGAATTACTGGCTGCAGATAGTCCTACTGTCTTGCTACATGACACACATTTCTGAAACTATTAGCTTCTTTTGTGACAACAGAATTCACACTCAACAGCTAATGCGCTACCTAGAAGGAGATGAAGCCATATCTGAAAAACAGCAAAGGTCTGGTTCACCGTTGCCCCCTTCTCCAAGCAAAAGAACTTGAAAACTCCGAAAACCATACACTTAGGCTAGCTCGTCTCATAAAGCATGTTTTTTTGAGCAAATTTAGTTCAGGCATCACAAAACAGGATGTGAATTTGTAGCATAATGCACAGTAACTATGGAGACATTAATCCACGTTAGCAACATGCAGTAACGTAGCAGCTCCCAGCTATAAAATGGCCCAAGACGTGCTGGAAATACAAGATACAGGTACAATGGAGCTCTGGCCCTAAGTACTGTTACTCAAAGTTTTATATCTTAAAAAATTATGGAAAACATCTTTAAAAAAAAAAAGAGCCTTTGGGAGGCATTACATTTATTTATATAATTTCTCTGTTTTGTTTCTTTGGAACTTGCATTACTTTCCAGGAAAAAACATTTTAATTTTTAAATATTAAACTTGGAAAAAGAGGCATCTTTACAAAACAGTAATGGGCTTATACAGAATCTTTTTTTTTCCTCCCCTTAAGAAGGATAACAATTATAGCATATTTCTAGTTCAGAAGGGCTATTTACCCTCAACTACTTTCTCTCCTCAGTATAACTCTAACTTTGAAATCTCCATGAAGACCACAAGCTGCAATTTTACAGGTACTTGAACTCAAAATCTACATCTTAAAAATTTAGTAATTTTTTAAAGTGTTAACCTCTGCTTAAAGTTAAGCTACAGCATCATAACACCATCTTTTATTCCCAAAGACCAACATCCTCGCAGGACTTTAATTTGTATGTATTGACTTGCTGTCTTTGATTTGTCTTAATTTTCCATAGCATGTCAGTGCAGATACAGCCTGCACAGCTATTTCATTTATAAAACTTTTCCACTTCTGACACACATTAGCGTATTACATTACATGCATCCCAAGATTTTTGAATCCAGTCTCCTTTTAATAGCTGACTTTCCCTAGTGTTTGCTTGTAAACATTTTAAACATTTTGCTGAGTATTTTATTCCTTCAAGACAGCTATGTGCTGAATACATTCCCAGAACCTAGGCTTCAAGCAGAACTTTAGAATGATGGTTTGCTTTTTCCCCCCCAAGCATTCAAATGTCACAAACATCAAATATTGTAACAGCAGAAATTATCATGTATCCACTGTTACCTTGTTAATCTGTTCATTTCTGTTGGCACTATTTCATTTGATACTGACAGAGCAATTCAATTACAGGGGAGTGAACAATATTACCGACAAACACTATAGGCACAGTTAAAATGAACGAAGTCTGAAGCCCTTTAGGCTGCAACAATTTATTCTGGAGCCCCATCTATTTTAGCTGCAGGGATATGATTTTAAATAATTGGCTTTAATAAGGCAGAAGTCATTTTAAGTATAAGTTGTTCCAGAAAATGAACCAAGGATTCCACATTTACATTTCTTCTCTTTCAGACAATATGAAGATTAACCTTTACAGTAACACAAAATGGCATTTAAAGGGACACTTCTGAAGCCTTGCTCCTCAAGTGAAAATCACTATTACCTAAAAGCCTCCACAAAAAAGTAACATGGCTTTGGATTTCCAGTATTACCAAGTACTGCTCTCTAGACAAAAAAGTTACAAACGGCAACCACCTCAGAAGGGTTTTGTTATAAACCACTTAAAACTCCTATGAGAAGTGCATTTGTTTGGTCTTGTCACCAATTATGCTTAACCACATGCTACCACGTGCAATGGTTATGTCACAACACACCCAAATTTCAAACTGCCATCCAAAAAGGCCTCAGGTTACTCTTTTCCTTTACACAACTTGCTCGGCACATCATTTCTCCTCCCGCCTCTCTGGTACGTCTACATTACACGTTTCATTCCCTCGTACAGTTCATTACCATTAGAAATACGTACCATTCAGCGCGCAGTACGATTAGCTAGCAGCAGAAAGCTGGGACTGCTTTCCTCTGGACTTGAAAACAAGTCCATCAGCGAGCACTAAAGCCAACAAGCCGTGGCCTCCTACAGATTCACATCCGGGACCCTTAATTCCCTTTCTGCCTCCTCCCTGCTGTAACCCCAGCTGTTACTGCCTGAGAAAGCCCCCAATACCCGCCCCAGGCCAAAGACTACACCTGCTGAGGCTGGTCCAGAGCGATGCACACGCAGACCGGCCAGCTGCCTGCTGCCAAATGGGATGCAGAAACCTGGTTATAAACTGCTTTGCACTTATCTAGACCCTCTTCTCCTCCAGCTGCTTATTTTCATAAAACTTACAGGAAACTACTATTTGCAACTTTATTCTTTTAGCAGAGCACCAAAGACCAGCCAACAGCTTAGACAAAACTAGTGGCAGAAGAAAAGAAAGAGGAGGATGGATGGATAATAGTAATAAGATGAAGAATCTGATCACTCATTTATTCATAGGAAACCAGGCTGCCAAACCCTAATTCCACCAGTTCTTTATTTCCATCCACAAGAAAGTCTTTTTCCTTTATGAGAAAATCCTGAATTACAACTGCACAACAAAATCAAAGAAACAATTCTCAAGATAAAATAGAGGCCTGAATGCTGCCTGCTCTGCAGCCAATGAAAGGCTGTTTTCACTTACTAGATCTTTTTAAACTACTACAAATATTTTGCTTAATAATACAGCATCACCATAAACTTGCTTATCCAGCAAATGAAAGCATAAAAGATTTAGTACTCACAAGCTGTGCGTCTCTACTCAATTCCACTAAAAGCCACACCAGAAGTGTGACTAATTAAAGCTGAGTTTATTATTTCCTGCAGCACTTTATTTAAATAAAAGAATTTTCTGTAACAGCTAAAAAAAATTTTAATTCTGAAATTGTGTCACTGAATGGGGACTGGAGTTCAGATAGCTCACGAGAATCTCCCATGATGTAAAAAAAGCCTTCCTCTTACTGAAAATTCACTCCACACCATGGCATGCACCTGGCCCCAGTACAGGGGAAGATACCTAGGGCCCCAGTAACTCCCTGCCTACGCTAGGGAACAACTACAAAGAGGCATTGCAAAGAGGCACCACACTATGAAGAAGTATTTCTCATTGACATTTTTGTTTTCTGACTGAAATTTGAAACCTGTTGATTGTTGAATGTTTCTCTCCCACTACGAGCAAAAGTTTTCCATTGAACGCAGAAATTTGGATGGAAAGCTGGCCAGGTTTCCAGTTGGTTTAAAGAGCTTTAGTGCTTCCATCACCCCCACTACAGACGCATCTGTACCTAGATGCAGAAATCATCTGCTGGTAAAGTACTTGAGATTTGAAAGACATCCAACTTTATAACAACAGCACCAACACCTTGAACTACATACACTCTGAAGAAAGTTGTCTCCAAACCTGCCTCCCTAACCCGCAGGAAGAAAAGAGCCCACCCATGCCTCAGCCCCAAACCCAATGCACTTAAAGCCTTTGTATCACATTGTCTTTCAAGAGACCCTAAAAAAAATCTTCATAATTTGCTGGCAGTTTTCTTCTCCCCAAAGGCTGCAGCTCTATTTTTTGGGGGTGGTTTTGTCATTGTTTTGTTTTCTTTTCTTTTGAGAGGAGAGCAGTTTGTTCAATACCTTGTGGAAACCACTCACTCTATAGAAAGCATTCCTGTGTAATACCTGGCAAATCTTGAGGAACTGAAAGGTTTTTTTCCAAGGCAGGATTTTATTTTTATTCTTTTAAAATGGTCTAGCCTCCAACTCCCAAAGTTCTTCTGGACTACAGTCGCCAGAATATTTTCTTTACAAACTGAACACAAAAAGGAATACAGGTAAACATGTTTGAAACAGGAGAACAGTACTTAACAAGGAACAACACTAGGAAAAGAGAACCCCCCTAAAATTTACTGAAGAGTGCATTGCTCACTTACAGTCAGCCCCCAGAACCCGAAGATCCTTCTCTGCATTGCTGCTTTCCAGTTGGTCAGCCTCCAGCACCTACTGGTACATGGGGTAATTCCTCCCCAGATGCAGGAATCTGAAATTCCCTTTACCGAGCTTCATGAGGTTCTTCTCTGCTCAGTTCTCCAGCCTGTCCAGATCCCTCAGACTGGCAGCACGACCATCTGATCTATCACACAATCCTTCCAGTTTTGTACTGCCTGCAAACTTGCTGAGGGTGCACTCAGCCTTATTGTCCAGGTCACTAATGAAGAGGTTAGAAAGTACTGGCCTCAGTATTGGCCCCTGGGGTACACCACTAGCAATCTGCTTCCAACTGGACTTTACGCTACTGATCACAACCCTCTGGGCCTGGCCATTCAGGCGGTTTCACTTACCTCAGCCATTCTTTGTCAGCTGGTCTACAAGGATGTTATGGATACAGCATCAAAAACCTTACACAATTCAGGATAAACTATATCCACTGCTCCTCCCTCCTCCATCAAGCCAACCACCTTGTTGCAGAAAGCTATCAAGTTGCTTGAGTACAATTTGTCCTCCATTAAGCCATGCTGATTGTTCCCGGTCATAACTTTCTCTCCACAATCATAAACACACTTATGACGAAAAACCTTCAATCTCCTTCTCAAGATCAGAGTGGTAATTGGGAATACAGAACTTCCTTTGGTTAAGAATCTACAAAATGCCATGGATCTAGAAGGTCCCATCATGCCTTACACAGATTTTTGTTCCTATTTTCTCTCATGACTTAGTCCCCAGAAAAGACTTCAGGCTGACGCCTACATGCATCAGTACTGCAATGCTCCACGTGGTGTCCAAATCCTCTTTCATGACTAATGAAGGATATCCAGCTCTCTGTTTAGTAACCTCCATCTACTTCAGAGAACCTGAGAGAGCAACTTGTATCTTTCCCAAGAAAAAGTGCTCAACAAAAGTAAGTTTCTGTACATAATGACTTTTCTTGCTAGCACCAAAGAACTGAAAAGATTGTGCTAGGAGAAGTACATCAAATTTGCAAGCAGGAACCAAGGACACAAACAGGCTATCTATAATCCACTACTTTGCCATCCCCAAGTGAAAATATTCCTATTGTGTGGTCTCTCAACCAATTTTGATACATTCGCGGAAGAAGCAGAAAGGGGAAAAAAAAGAGGAAGCAAGGGGGTGCATTTTCAAAAGCAGACAAAGCATATATAAAATCCTTCAGATGTATGGGATTATGCTATCTCTTTGAGAAAGATTTGCAAGTGATCCCTCTGGTGAGCTCACAGCAGGACAATCCTGTGTTCTGTACAGAACAGGGAGAGAACACACTCTAGTCCTTCAATACTAGAGAAAGGCATTTTGCTGAGAAAACACGTCATTGCTGCCCAGAATGAGAGTGTGTGAAAAAAATGAGAAGGAAAGTTCAGCTGTTCCGCAGGCCAACTAACTGAAGGCAGGACACCTAAGGATGTGTGTCAGTCATGGTACCAAACAGTAAGTTTGCTTAAAATGCTTTCCTATAGATAATAGCACATATGCAATATATGCCTTGGACTATCATTAGTTTCAGTAGATTACCACTTAAACTTTATGAATTATAAATTGAGAGAAAAATCCACTACACTGCTTTCTTGAACCAAAAATGACTGCAATGAAAAACCAGAACACATCTTACAACTGAAACTTAGTCATATTCTTCCTTTTGTATTCATGACAGAGTTCATAAATACTGTAAAAATTGACATGTTATTAAAATATGATTTCACAGCTTGAACTGGTTTCTGTGGGCTAAGCAATAAAAAGAGTTGAGCCATAACGAAGACTAATATTCACCTGTTCTCAATGAAGTATGGTGGCTCAGATCACTTTAGAACCAACAATAAAATTAAACTTTTAGTTTTCAGTACTTAGGATCTTACAAACAGGTACCAAATTCGCAATGAAGTTTCTAATCCAGCAAACTTTGATTAAATAAGCATCAGAAGTTATTCTAAACCACCAATGCCAACTTAATATTACTTCCAAGTAAAAACCTGATTTAATGCAAGTGGTTCTTAGTTAACAATGGAATTTCTCAAAGAAAACTCTTCATAATTAGTATTTTTACAACTGGTTTATTTTTGAAAGCCAAGATGTATTTTTGGTCTTTCTAACTAGTGTTTAGGAATTTTCCACCAAGGCTTCTACACATTTTTTCCACAAGCCTTGTTCTGCACACCACATCTGAATGTTCACCTTTTAAAGCAGCTTCCCTCACACTATTATCTGATTGCTTTAAGAAAACATTAGCAGTTTGACAGCTATAATATTTTTCATTCTTTTTCAACTCATGACAATATTTTAGGCCTCTGTGGAAAAGGGATAGAGAGCATTTTGAGTTTGAATGCTGTCATCTAGAATTAGTTTTGATGTATTACCTCTGTCACAGCCCAGTGGTGTAAAAACTGGTCCAGATCAGTTAGGTAAAGACGGACAGGTGAAAGCTGTGTCTGGCTAACATGTGGTTTTCCTCTAATGCCCTGGAGACTCGTCAACTCCTCTCTTGAAAACCCTAGAGAAAAAGAAGCAGTACAACAGTAATACAAGCCAAGCACTGTTCTACTTGAACAGCATCACTGACAAAAACTCTTTTAAATTTTGTCCACATAACTTTTTTTTATTATTTTTAAACAGATCTTGCGTCGTATTTTAAATTAAGTATATCAAAATACAAGTTCTGATTTCCAAAAGAAAACACCAATATTTTAAAAATCAAAGGAATACCAATTTAAACTATAATGTGGTATACAAGACAGTACAAAGCCCACATATTTTCAACATACCTATCTTTAAAAAAAAGAAAAAAAACAAACAATGTGAGACAATTCACTAGCCGTTCACAATAACTCAGGAACTTTCTAATGCAGCCTCAGAGTTTTAAAAAAAAATTCATTTGACTAATTATTTCTAGCCAGGTATTAGATGCTTTGGCAAAACAGAACTACTGCTCCAAAACAGTCACTTCGTTTTCTGTTTCATTTTCTGCATCATCAATAAATTTGTCTTCAATGTTTTATAAAGAAAAGGTAATTTTTGAATGCAAAGTGGTTGAATGTTACAAATTATTCTCTTTACCACAGAGTAAGTTACTGGNTAAATGGTGCAAGCATGTCCACGGGAAAACCAAAAGGCACTCATTTAAGTTATGAGCCAAAAGGCATTTATTTCAACCTAGAGGAAAAAAAAAATCTTATTCAAGCCACATGCTGCATTTAGATTTTCCTCATACTTTAAAAAAATCTACTAGACATCATGAAAAAGTATGCAAATAGCCCAAATGGCAACTCAAAGCATAAAA
>VXAL01007045.1:1606-20094 GCA_013399475.1 Chauna torquata
CAATGATGAGGATTTGGTGTATTGTTCAGTTGATGCATATGAGGCAATAAAATTCAGCTTTCCACAGCTACACAGTCTCTGTAGAAGTAGCAGGAATAGAAAGCAGTATTGTTTTTAATTCACGATACCAGACTGCCTGTGAGCCTTAACCAGACCAGCATCCCACTGGCTAGACACTGTACAAACACAGAACAAAAACAAGGACTTCCCACAGAGTGGTTATAATCCAACTTAAGACAAAAGATTAAAAAAAAAAAAAAAATANAATACAGATGGATGGAAAAGTAAAATCAGAGTCAGTATGTGTTCAGCTGATTAGCAAGGGTTTCAGTGCACTATCAATTTAAACACTGCTTTGGGTTTTGTTTTGTTTTGTTTTGTTTTTGTCTCTGTATGCATTATGGGAAGCGAAAATTGGAGGGTGAGATTTGTAGACTGGATAACGAGGGAGCTGTAAGGATCTATATTCCTGCCCAGTCCTGCTCCTGCTTGACCTTGTTTAGTAGTCCCTCCTCCCTCCTCACAAGATTTAAGCAGGTATAGGTGGCTGTTTATTAGCATCAGTCACTTGAGTTCTCTAGAGTTCTGTTCACATCTCCTGACAGTCATTCTGCCAATGCATTGGCCTCTTCTCCAAAACATGACAGAAATGAGAGAATGGACAAAGGTTTGTTTGAAAACTTAATATACAGGCAATCAAAGCTAGTATCATGGGCCCCAGGTGGAATAGTAAGAGGTCCTGAATGACCTCTGAAGTAAAGACAAGGTATGTACACCTGATGAAACAGCGAAGGGGAATCAGTGAAGACAATTAAGAAAGAGATGGCATAGTCAAAATAATGGTTAAGGATTTATCTTGGCAGTAGTATTTTGAATGAATAAGAGCAGTACAATTGCTTTTGTCAAAAAGCCTAAAAAGAGAAAGTTGCAGTCAAAAGGTAATACTGACAGCTTACATAAGATTCAATTATGTGAATGGATAAAGACATCTGTATCCTACAGGGAATAAGGAATCAGAAATTCAGAGAAAAGGACTTGGAAATCAGACTTTAAGATGATGACCCTGTTTTTGTCTATCCTGAATGACATTTTATGGAAGTGAAAAACAAGGAAGGATGTTTAACATGTATGGATGTATTAAGTTTAAAATAGGTTAGATCTCCAAACGGTGATGCCAATAGACATAATTACTGTTTTTGCTTGGAAAGGATAAGTCTGGATTGGACTGGAGAAGCAGCTCTGCCAGTTTTTCCACATGTAGGTGCTAGCTGAAATTGTAGTTGTGGAATAAATCACATATTGCAGAGAAGACAAGAGAAAGAAGCTAAGGCCCACACACTCAGACCCCTACAAGAAATTGAGGAAAGTGGAGATTCTTACGAAGGATTTGCTCGAAAAATAATCAGGGAAGTTAAGGAAATAAACAAAGGTGGGGACAGGAGTCAAATGAGGAAGGCAGAATATAAGAAAAAAGAAAAAAAAAAAAGCACTGTTGGCTTTATTGAAGATGGCCCACAAGACAGATGAGGATAAAATAGCAGTTTTGAGGCTAGTTAAGAAAATGTTCTTAGGTGAGATCAAAATGAGATACTGTCTTCCTTTGAAAGAATGGCAGGCAGATGCCAGTTTGAAAGAGTACAAGAGAAATTCAGGAAGGAAACTGAGATAAGCGACTAAGAAATAGGCAACAGGTAGTAAAAGACATCAGTTAATATATTTTGTTTTGATTTTAAAGGCATGAGATACCGTATTTATACATAGCAAAAGAAATCAGGAGACTGAGACCTAAAATGAAGATCAGGACAGATGAGTAAGTACACATGAAACGAGATCAGCACACAGTCTGGGCTGCTACCGTAAGTGATCAGATAAGAGTGTAAGAGATGAACATCTGCTTTTGTGGTAGGGGTAAAGGAAAGAACACTTAATAAATTTCTCATTTTGCTCTTGGAAAAATTTGCTATAGAATCAGAAAAATCATAGAATTACAGAAGAATTCAGGCCTGAATGGACCTCTGAAGGTCTCTAGTCTAACTAGAGACCTAGTCACTTCAAAGTTAGATGAGGTTGCTGGGCGTTACGAAGGTCTGTAGCATGGAAAATTGGAATAAAGTCAGTAGACAGGAACTCAATGCTCACAGGAAACAGTTATTTGAGATAGAAATATTCTCATTATAATAAAATTACTTTGGGTATTGTTGAAAAAGATTAGTAATGCAGTACAAGAACTATGGCTTGCTTGCAATATTTGTTATCTCTGGATAATGCATGATTTGACTGTATATGTTAAATAATCTTATTCCATGTTACTTTTTAAGATTTTAAATCTATTTCAAAACTACACTGAATTCTCAAGTTTACAAATTTTAATATTGTTTCGGAGGAGCTAGCTGGCAAGAGAACTTCCCATTTTCCTCACACAAAGTCTGTCCATAATATGAATTCCCCTAACATTGTCTGTCTTATTCTCTTTCAGGGAATATATACAAAAAAAAGTTAATGCACCTGTTCTAATTACAGATTGCAGGAGACTATTTTAAAACTTTGAATACATATTACTGCCATCTGCAAAATAATTACTAGCATGATCATTCTATTTTGTTCCAGAAAACCTAAACCTTTGCATGAAGGAATTAAGAACTACTATTATGTCGTTCATCTGTTGCTCAGAAGCAAGACATTTAAGTAGGCATAATTTTGCTTCCATTAACATCACAGGAAAAACTCCTGTTGACCTCAGCTGAAGCAGGTTCAGGGCTTACCTGTATTAAATGCATGTACTAGAAATGCTATTTTTCTTAAATCTCTATTTCATAGTTTTCTAGTTTTATTCTAACTTACAATATTGTACAATTGTAGATGTGACAAATTGCAGCTAGAAAGACTTCAATTTAGGAGTCATAATTGTATGTATTCTGTTAATATTTCATGACTGGAGTGATTTAACATTTGTACATTGATAGATGACATTCTTGCCAGGACTACGCAGGAACTGAGGACAAAAGACAGAATCAGAAGTAGCAGCTTTGTTACAGCAGACGATTCCATGGAAATGGGCTTTTAGATTTGAAATCCAATATAATTAGAAGCTTTAATCTCTTGCAGAAAATCCATAGTGGTTTTCGCCTGTATCTCTTGAACACAGGCTATATATACTGTTTTTGAAAAATAAGATTTAATGTGTTAAATTTTGGAAAAATTACAGCTCAAATCCATTCTCTGGCTCATTTAGAGCCAAGCTTCCTATTGGCAACTACTAGATATGTTTAAGGAAACTAATCCTGTTATGGAAGAAAATGATTTATACAAAAAGTGGATATCAATTAAGGAAAAATACTGGTTTCAGTATTTTTTTTTTTAAACATTTGATAACTAATAAGTGAATAAGCTATATAGTGCATGCATGCACATGCACGCCTGTTTATTTCTTGCATTTGACCTTCCTTTTATACTTGCTGTGCAATCATCTACACTGTTTAGTCAATTAGGCTATAGTTCTGCAAACGTGAGTAAATCCGCTCAAACATTTGCGCACTGGCTTTCAGGTTAACATTCACTTCTCAGAAATAGTAATGGAACTGGCACTGAGGGCAGGCACTGTGCATACTCATGTTTTTAGATAATACTCAACTTAATGAGGTTCTAATCCTGATGAACCATCTGGATGCAGTTAAAGTATGAGACAATTAATAATGGAATTCCATTAGGTTGCTTCCCTGATCTCCCTGATTTATTGCTGAAGTTCCCAGCTCAGAAGACTGTTCCATTAGAGAAACTGAAGTCCTGAGAAATGTAATTACGTGCAACAAAGGATCTTTTGCTATTGCACTGTAAAATATGAATACTGATCACATCTTCAATAACTGAAGCCTCAGTATTTGGAGGGGGTGACTATACCTCAGTAATTAGATATAGTTAGCAAGGGCATCAACGGTCAAAATAGTTCTTGCATGTTAACAGAAGACAGCTTAAGTGGACAGGACTGAATGAATGCTCTAGTGAATCTGAATACTCGCATATACAAATCTGGGGACTGACCCAATTACCCAGGCAATCCATCACATTTTATATTTATGCACCCAAGTAAAAGCAACTCTGACTTTTTCTCAGCTCCCCCTGAAGTTAGTGTGAGTGGTATCAGATCCATCCTTACAAAAATCAGGATATTTTAAAGTGTCGGAACAGAAAGATTGGTAACCTGAATAAAAATTTTGGCTCATATAACCAATTTGAGACAGAACTTAGTGAGGCTGTAACAAATGACTTAAATTCAACAGCGTCCTCATTTCCGCAATCCTTACTTAGTCCTATTATACCCAGGGTTTACTCTGATCAAACAAATGTATGATTTTCTCAAACTTGTGTTTAGTGAGATTGTTTTAGTTTTTCACTTCTTTTTCACAACCCTCCTTTGAATGCGGCATGGAATCCTGCCTCTCAGTAGAATTATATCAATGTGTCTAAGATTAGTTTAACTAGGACAAAACATATGTACATGCCAGATTCAATGTAGGTAACATATAAACTTTTTGTTACCTTCATAGAATGAGGTAATTTTCATGCTCATGAACGTAAGACCAACCTCTAACTGAAATTTCCTACCTGTAACAAAATGTCCACCTGTATCTTTGTGGTAGAGCAAGAAACTTAAATCCCTATTTTCTGGATTATCGTGCTCCAGTAATTGAAATTAATCCTATATATGCATAATGGGATGCATTTGGAAAAAAGTTTGAGTCACTACCTGTAGTCCATGGCTTTATGATCCTATAAGATTTTGACCATTCAGTCTTTGGGAGAGTAAGGGGCATGTTAAGCTCTCAAACTGAATGCTTGCATGTTTTCAACCTGCTTGCTTTCCAAACTTCGATAATTAGGACAACAGCTGGGGCCTAAGTAACCATATTTCTGAAAGATTCCTTGTGAATCCAGTTTTCTGTTTCCAGAATCACTGGATGGTTGCATAGTCCCACAAGCTTTCTTCCCCTTGCTACATATTGAAGATTCATAATTGATTTGTGTATGACAGATGGAAATAATAAATCCTATGTGTAACATAAATGCTGAGTCATTGTACTTCATTGAATGTGTGGACTACTGCCATCAATTTTAATTTGTGCTCTATAAATTGCAAAAAAATGTTACTTTCTTTTTCCATTCGTTTAGTGGACCTTCAGTCCAACTTTTTCTCCTCTGATAGGGAAAAAAATACATTTTCTTGGATCATGTTACCAGAGAACAAGACAGGTGATGTGTGTGAAGATGAAAAATGAGTTTTCTCATAGGAATCCATAAAAATGAAGATAAGTAGCTGTGTGACTGCCCTACAAAATCAGATATCAAAAAAGATGCTGATTCAGAACATACAGGATAAGGTCCAGGAAAGCACAGAGAAACATCCATTTTGTGAGAGATGTTGCCTTGTCATAAATCAGTTATTAATCCAAATGCTTAAGCCATTATGTTTGTCATATGAGAGTCCTAATCCCAAGATCCTTCTATTCCTGCCCCAGAGGAGTTCGCTCTGTGCCGAGGGGTTACTTGATATGCTGCCAGACACAGCCCCATTCTTCCTCTAGGCTGCAGCTTCACCCATATGTGAAATGCACCATGTAGATATGTGGAAAAGGAACGCCCTTGAAAGATAAAGCTAAGACTAGCAAAACACGAGAGACTTTCATAGCAGCGATAACTGTACGCAGTAAAATGAGTCTAACCTCTGTTCTTTACCATAAAAAAAGCAGTATAAAAATCTTTTCATTTAAAGCTATTTTGCTTTCTACTTGATTTATTATTAGGATTCTAACAATCAGTCTCTTGATGCACTGGTCAAATCCTCAAGATTAAAAGAGTCCAAAGCTGTAGAGGAACTGAGGGTCCTTCAGTACCATCAGTCGTACATCTAGATACTTCCTTTCAACCTGACCCTACGCAATTCTTCCAACACATCTTTTTTACATTCTTGCAGAACACTTGAGTAGGTCTACAAAGCTTAGTAACAATTGGATGCTTACTCTCTTTACATTTAGCTGAGCTTTGACTGTAGTCCCAATTAGCAAAATGTTGCCTCCTACTGTCGGCTTTAATTGCCTCTTAGGTCAAAATTACTGCAAATAACACAGGTTCCAGGAAGTTTGTGCATGACTCTGTGTGCGTGTCCCTGAAGGACAAAGAACTAGGTTAACAGCTGTAAAAAGTCATAAACTATTGAATCTTTGCTACAAAATGAAACCTCAAAGTTGCAGGGGTCAAATG
The DNA here is from genome assembly GCA_013399475.1 of Chauna torquata. Lineage (NCBI taxonomy): Eukaryota > Metazoa > Chordata > Aves > Anseriformes > Anhimidae > Chauna > Chauna torquata. The sequence goes on from VXAL01007045.1 coordinate 7,862, forward strand.
CAGTCTCAAGGCTACAGCACTGACCAGAGTGGTTCAGCAGCGAAGAGGAAGAAAGGATACTCACATCAAGCACTGAATTAGCACAGATATGGTAGTGAAGCAGAATTTAGCTCATAATATCAGCCAGCACAGGATCCCTCAGAGTTACTTTTTGGAAGGGAGAACACTTGCGGGGGAAGAATGCTCTGAAGAATATGCAATTGAAAAAAAAACATTTTGAGTCCAAGCTCTATTTAAATGGCCTTCTACTTAGATGGAAGGAACCATCTATATTTATATTTTGACATTATGTAAATTACTAAAACCCAGTCAGTCAATATATAAATGCTAATGTTTCTCATGTAAACACAGTTTTAATAAAGATTTAATGATGCACCTCTGGGGACTAGGAGGTTTAATTAAATGATTTTTGTCAGTCCTTCACTTTTTAGTATGTTGAATGAAGAATGGTCTTTGCATTTCTTGAGACCATGCCTGGTTTTATTTTCAAGCAGACTGGCTAGAAGCAAGATTCTTGTAGATGTAATAAACTGCACTGCTTGTATTGCCCTAGTTTATGCAAATGAATATACTGCAGGTTCTGAGGACAGCCTTGATATTTCTAGCAATTCTCTACCTCCTCAGAAAATTTCCTAAATATGGTTTAAAAATTACTTTCAATTTTAAGCATTCACATTAGTGAAAACTCAGCATGCTTCATTTACCCATTTGGCCTCCAAATATTAGCAAATACTTTTTTAATAATACATTTCAGAGATGGAGTCAGTAACAAGTAGTCATACTGCTCAAATGTGACAGTAGGACCACCTAGTATGTATTTTTGCTTGCCAGTTTTTGTATACTGTACTAATCTTTATGCTAATGACAGGTATCCTAGTGGTAAAAGGATAAAATTTCTCAGAATGATTCATCTTTGCTGTGTGCAAATATATCAAAACCTAATACAGCCCAGGCACAGCATTAAGCCTAGGGTTCCAGCTTCAAGAAAAAGACAGCTGAGACAGACATACATTGAGAATAGGCTCATTGCCTCTATAATAGTTGGCAAAGTTTTCTGAGGGCTTTCTGAGGGTTGATTTCTCTCCTCACCACTCCCTAAACAAAGAATAAGGTTGAGTTCCTGGTCTAGGGGCCAGGTTTAGGTTTAGAGCCATGGTTACAGTTGAGCTTCCACAAACAGAAAGTCTGAACCACGTAATAAGAGTGGGGTCTAACAGAAGTTGTAAGAGTGAGCACTGCTGCTACAACTTCCTCATGAGAAGGCCATAGGCTGGAGACTCAGCATCTCCCATAGTATAAATCTCAGCGTGATGTTAGGCTCATAAAAAGAGAAAGCCAAGTCGCACAGTGAGGTTCAGGCTCAAATGACGTTGCAACACAAATGCTAGGCCTGCTACCAGGTCTGTTCCTTGAGCATGTCCTAGCTTGGGGCCTCAGAATGTCCCAATGCCTAGGACTTGGACCAGACAACTGTTAGGCAGGGGTGGCTTTTACAGAGGAGGCAGTGGGGTCCATTCCCCTCAGAACTTTGTAACTCAGAGTCTCTTTTTTATTTCAAATGTGAATGACAGGCAGAAATATATTCAGTTAAGTTTCCAGGATAACTTTCTGTCACCCTAACATACACAGAATCTACACAAGTTAAAATATAACTACAGTCAAAATACCAACAGGAAGCAACTTCTGTTAAGCTGATGTTTTTTTCTCATTACCCTGCACTTATCCACTGCACTTTGATGCCTCTCAATCGGATATTCTGAGTTGGAGGCTGGGGTGCAACTTCAAGTGTAATAAATGGCTACAAGAGAAAAAGACATCTGCTGGTATCCCAGGAGTGTAAATCCAGTATTTACATTTCTTCATCATTTTTTTAAAATGTAATTTATTCCTGTACCATACATTTCTAAAAGTATTACACACAATGAAACAAAAATCTACTCACCTGTTAAATATATTTATATTGTGAATTGTCATTTTATTCCAACCCATTCCAACCTACTCTTTTCTCTCCATCAGAACCGATGTAATTCACTTAATGTTTGTACATATTAGACACATTCCAAAATATTAATTCAAAGGCACTCTACTGTCCTAAATCAAGTACAACCACTTCAACAGTTCCTACTCTGTACACCAAGAATTCCTCTAGTACTGAAACACAAACTCATTCATATAGCGCACACGAATTCAAACTTTAGGTCAGCAGATGTCACCTGGATCATCAATCCTCATTATAAAACTGCCTTACTATTTATAATTGTATTTTTAAAGAATTCCTGATGTTCTCAACACCCTGATTTTTGTATGCAGTAAAAGCAGTCCAAAAAGGCAATGGCTCCACTGTGTTACAGGAAATGGCTTCACAGTTCACTGGTACTGTCACAGCCATCCAGAAAAACACTGGAGCCTGGACACCTCCTGTATTTGTTATTTTCCTTTATTACGCTAACTTTGACATTTATGCTTCATAGAAATTTAAGATTAGGAATTAGAAATATTTGACTTACTATCAAAAGTAATGTGGCATTTCCATACCCTTGCAGTGAGGGGTAACTCTAACTCCCTGGTGCGTTTGACCAAGAGAAGATGGCCATCAGGTGTGAATCCACTTCTTATTCACCTGAAACCAGAAGGTAGAAAGTCATTTTTAAATCACTAAGATGTCTAACTATCTCTTCCTAAGCAAGCCAGACAACTTGCTATTTGACTTTTTAAAAAATGTATAATTAAGGCCACTTTTTTCTATTTAAAAATGCTCTAAACAGTATAAAAAGGAAAAGGTTTTACTACTATTTCAGATTTTCAATAAACATTCTGGTTTCAGTACATAACCACGAGTCTACCTCCACATACTAAGTGAAGAACAGAGACGGGAATCAATGGTCTATTTTTTACTGTTTTTAATGATTCTGTGCTCCAGCTCTTCCTTACTGTATAAAAGGAAGCACTGTTTCCTCTTACATAATGGAAAAAGAAGCATCAATACTCACAGAATTCCTCTTTCACTGAAAGTGGTGCTGCTTCTCAATTTTACATTTTTGTACTAACTTCTATATTTAGAATACCATAGAAAATAATTTGCAACATTCTTCCCCAGAAACAGCTGCACAATTAGCTGTCCACTAAAAACATTCCCTCAAGATTTTTCCTGTGCTGTACAAAACTTATTGTAATTATTTTTTATAGCACCCACTTGTTCTGCCCAGGATCTTCCTACATTTTTGTCTTTTCTGTCCCTTTTATCATCTAAAGATGTCATGCAATCACACTTGTATGGCAGCAGTCTCTGAGGCCAACACTGAGTTTCCAAAAGACTTTTACTGGGACACTTACAAGATGTCTCGGCTTTCAACAGTATCTCAGCAGAGGCCCTGCAGACAACATGGAGCCACAGACAGGAGTTGGAGCAGGCGGGAGGAAAGCAACCGGCTTCAGTGCTTCCTCAGTTCCCAGGAAGGCCTGGGTGACCTTCTTAGCAGTAAATTAAGTTCACTTCATCTGGCTATTGGGCGATTTTGTTTACTTTCTCTTCATTCCTGAGAACTCGAGAGGGAAGGTTGGTTCAGCAGCCACATGTCGCCAGTAAGGAGCTGCCGCGGTTCCTTCTGAGGGCCGCCGGAAGGAGATGGGGCCCCCGGAGAGGCCCGGTCACCAGTTCAATGTTCTGCGGCGCCCCAGAACATGCCGGAGGCCCCCAGTCCGACAGAGCCCCCTCTCTGCGCCCAGTTGTGAGGCTCAGAGACGCCGGGCGCGGGAGCGGACAACATGGCGGCGGCCTGCCCTGAGGGCGGGAAGCGCGGGGTGGGCGGTTCCTGCTCGGCCGTGCCAGAGCTGCCTCCGCCGCGCCTCCCGCGGCCTTGCAGGGCCTCGGGCATTGGATCAGCGACAAATACTAGGTTTTTCAAACGAGGATAGGCTCTGTTAGAATGTGAGTTGGGAACCAAGTGGCACAAGGTTGCGCGCTAACCAGCTCTCCCGGCGCGTCAGGCGGTGGCGGCGTGCCGCGGGCAGGCACCTCAGGGAGGCCAGGCCCTGCTTCGGGCCGCCTCGGGCGCTTGGCTGGGGAGCTGCAGTGCCTCCGCTGCACCGAACGCTCCTCACTGAAGTAGAAAATGGGTATCGAGGAGTATTTTCAGAAGAATGAAATGCAGACAGACTTGAAAAGAGTTCCTGCTTAGGCCTGCAGTTTGGTGGGCTGTTCCAGGCAGGGCAGGAGGCCTGGGGAAGACTTTCCCCAAGTACCTGAGGAGCGCAGTAACAACCGTGCTCTTTGAAAATAGGGCAAAGGTTCCTTATACATCAAAGTGTTTCTAGGATTGCTCTCTTGAAGTCATTTATTCATTGTGCTGCTCTCTCCCTGTTACACCTTCAGATGATGTGTAACTGCCATTTTATATAAATCAGTTTAGTGGTAGTAGGTACCTGTAAACATCTTGGAGAATTGGGTGGTGCCCTGGTTTTTAATCATATCTTCAATGGATCCCTGTGCCTTAAACATTTCATCTCTTTAATTAACAGATATTTGTCATCTCTATTTTCTTGGTTTTTTTTTTTCTTCTAAGCTTTTCAGAAGGTGGCAGCTGAGATTTCATTGCAAAGCCATTAAAACCGTGAAAAAATGACAGAAAATGGCAGGCAGGAACAGTCAAGATGGATAACAACAGTTATTATGAGTACAGGTCTGCAGGTATACTACCATTTGTGAAGAGCATCATCTGACTTACTAAGAAACACTGAAAGAAGAATTTGCTACATTGTGTACACGGAAATATTTTATGCTATGTTAATTAATATGCTTTTTTGATGATAAAGCAGCAACATTACCTGAAGTTGCTTCTACCGTAGCACTGGTTGTTGTCTTCTTTTATGTTTTTTCTTTTTTCCTCTGGCTACTTCTGTACATAGTATTCTTGTCTCCTGCTATTCTGAGTTATGCGGCTTTACCCTGTCCTCCTGACTCATCACTTTTGCACTGCACTGATGCTGCTTTCAATTAGCACTATAAATATTCCATCAGGAATGTTTTTAATTTTCTAAATTTCTCCCTAAACAGTTTATTTTCTAATATACAGTGTCAACATTGGGATAGATTATTACTGAGTAAGTGTGCAGTTCAGTTTAAAATAGTCTTACAGATAGCGATGTATATTTATATCTGTTAATATCAATTCCCCAGTAAAGTGAAAGGGGCTGTCAAGGAGCTGATAACTAGTTCCTGCAGCTGAGGCCAATTTCATGCCAGCTTGAGAGAATTTAGAAGCTGAGGGCTTTGACCAACAATCAAGGATAGCTTACATTACCTTGGCTAACAAGGTTATTGCTCTATCTTTGCTGCACAAATGGGTGAATGGTATTGAAGTAATTCCTGAATCACCTCAGTTTAAAGCCTGTTCTTATTTGCCTGCCTGTTTTGGGAGGATAGCCTCTAAACCCTTCCAGTTTGGCAACAGTTTCAAGAGCAACTTAATCCATAACATGGTGAGAGGGTGATGATTGCATCAGCTATACCAGCATAACTCACTCCTATTCATGAGTTGGTGAGGACTCCTAGTGAGCAAAGATACGGAAATAGCTAAAGTACAATTCTAAGATGGCTTTTCTTTTGCAAAGGTATTGCTTTGTATCAGTTATGGTTACTTCTGTGTAATGAGCTTCCTCTTCTACCTGTGCAGCTATCCTTTTCCTAAAGCTGTTGCTTATGTTGTGCATTAAATAATTCACTTTCAGCAGTGGCTTGGAAGCAGAGAGTTTCTCCAAAATTGAGTTGCATCTCATAAGCAGCTGTCACTGAGTGTTCCCTTTCCATACCAATTCAGAGCATGAAATTTCTTGTTACTGTCTCCTTCAGAGTACACTTGCCGTTCTGACTTTGTATTCTTCCACTAAATCATGACACCTCCATATATGTCAGGTTGGCTACATTTTAAATGGATAATCTAAAAAAATGTGTTATTAGCTAAGGAGGATTCAGTGGTTTAATCTTTAAAATGTGTGGGTTTGAACAGCTTTTGTAGAGCATACTGCAGAAATGCTTTTTGCAGGCTGAAAATTATATCCAAACGCAGTCCATTCTGCGGGTGATTATGTTGCATAGTGCAATGTTTTAGTTTTCCTGATTGGATTGCATTCTGTCAAAAAGCTTTAATGAAAATCATATCCCATACAGATTTACTGAACTATCTTCCAAAAGAAATGCTGACATCCATGAAAATAATGCAGTCTAATTAACTGGAGTCTTAGAAACACACTACTGTATGTTCCTCACTTCTGCAAATACTCCTTTAGCGTATCTTACAAAAATAGGCTGTAAAACGTTTGAGCTTATGTTTTATGCAAGTTTCCTGTGGCAAACTGAATGTATGCATTACAAAATTGCCATTTGATGATTTGATATCTTCCAGTGCAAATATTCCAAAATTTAATTAACTGAAAAGTTTAATTAACACTTTATTATTTCATTGCAAGTAGAATAAAAATATTTTTTAAGCAATGATGCTGAAGTTCCATCTATAATCATTCAATGTTTTAAGAATATTTGTCTAATTTGTTGGCTGAAAACACATTTTTAAAATAACCTGTTAAAATTTATTTAGAATCATGAAATCTCTACGATTCTACAAAGGCAACAACACAGAGTTCGATATTCAGAATCAGTGGAACCTGGATCTGTGATTTTTTCTCTTTCTGGTATGGTACTTTGAAGTTTGCTTTTAAACTCCTAAACTCTAATGAGGCACAAGATCAGGCGCTGTTGTTGGCTGCACTGAACTGAATAAAAGCTGCCATGTTGGAGTGTCATACAGTAGTGGAAAGAGCTGTGATGTGATTACACATAAGTCAGAGGATGGAACAGAGAATTTTGTGGGTGAAATGTTTCCATTGGTCTCTACACTGGATTTGGTGGTCATCAGCTGGACTGTTTAGTACATTCTTGTTATAACTGAGCAAACACGTTGAGTGCCACTTAAATGTAAGATGGCCATCAAGATCATTAGTATTCATGGCTGTAACTACAAGAATGAACTGAGACCCTTGGCTTTAATTGTTCAAGTTGAGTTTGCAGACCTGGTGGTAACAAGGGGGTTAAGGAGATGATGTGTTGACTGAGCAGGTTTGATGGGGAAATCGCTGAAACTGCAAACATGAAACACCTGTCCATCCTTTTTAGAGCAGATGCTTTAGACAGGTAGACAAGATCCTTAATCTGAAGCTTTCCTGAATTGTAAGAATTAAGAAGGCATAGGTTGGCTGTCTTTTGTTACCTCTGTTGTTAAGCCTCCTAAATTTATGCCTTAACTTTCCCCTTCAGAACAACTTGGTTGATGGAGTTATAATTTCATTTTTCACGGAAGATATTTTAGTTTAATCTTAAGATGTTACAAGTGTGTTTGTTTATCTTATTTAGAAATAGGAATTGCTGAGCTCTTCAATCAGTCTTTGCATTTGTCCCAAATACATTCCATATAGCAATTTCTTGTTCCTGAAGCGTTTGCTTGCAAAAGCATTCAGATGTCTATTCTTCCAGTGGATTGAATGCTTTTTTTGATGTTATAGTAGAAATTAACCTCTGAGTTATTTGTAGTTTTATCTTAAAATTACTAGTCATTACTGGCCAAATCTCACGACTGCATTTCACTGTCAAGATGCGTGAATTCATTTACATGTTTTGTTCTATTGCCTTTTAAACTAATGCTTGAGTAAGAATTCTGCTTCCTGATTATGGTATTTGTAGTGAGAAGGCTTAATCACTTTACTGCCATGACATACATTTATATCAATTTCTTCAACAGGTGTTGCGTTTATACTGGCAGATACTCAAGACTTGCTTATGAGAGGGGAAGAACAGTTATTAGAAAGAATTCAGAAGTTCGTAAACATACATCGGAATAGCTTTTTGGTTTTGTCAGCTGCTCTTCATGGCCCACAAGAATGGAATATAATGTTTAGGATTCAGAGAAGGTATAATTTCAACATCAAACCAAACTTTTTATGGCTAGGAAGAAATTAAGTATAACTGTTTATTCAGCAGTCCTAGATTCAGTTGAATTTTATTTTGCTCATGCAAAAAAAATTAGCCAAATAATATGTTTATTAATGGAAAATGAAAAGAATGCTGAGTGAATCAATCTGACGTCATAGTTAAACAAAAGGGGATGTTCCTCAAAACAGCAAATAACCTGCCTTTCAATCATTTTACAGCTGTGTAATTCTTTTTCAAGTTTTTCACTCACAGTGGATAATTAGGCAATTTTCTTAAACTTTTTTTAGTTCTGTCAGCATCTTTTTAATGTTTTCAAAACAGAACAGGTAAGTTTTTCTTCACGTGAAAAGGCTGTATTGTAAAGTACAGATTCTTTACCAGGTTTTAAAATCCATTCACTTGGAACAGTGCCTATACACAGACATAGAGCTAGACAGAGCTCTATATACAGAGCTAGAACAATGGAAATAATCAATGTTATTTTACATTAAAAGCATAAAACTGGACATTAAAACTGGTCTGTTTAAAACATTATCTGTGATTTCTAATGAAGCCTGAAAACTTGCATGTTTCAGTACATACCTGCTGAGAGTAGTTACCAGATTCTGTTCCATACTTCTACGTGAAAATAGTTTTGATTAGGTACAGTAGTCTTAACTGCAGTCGATTTTCACTCTTGACATCAAAGAAGTGACTATTCTAATGGAGTCTTTGATCTTTACCTCCTTGAAACTAGCACCAGTTTCATTAAATCCAGGGCACATTGCCAAAATGCTGATGAGTAGTGGAGTGTATGGGATGAAATGTAGGAAATCCATTATCCTTTTGTGAAAATTCCATAAATTTTCATGAGAGCTCTTAAAAACTCTGCCACCGTTCAGCAAGAATATATTATTCAGCTGATGGCAATGCTAATTCTCAATCTACTTTTGTGCCTATATTCAACTGATTTTGCATGTATGTAGATCACTAATAAATGTGACATGTTGAAAATGTATGCCCTTTGGCAAGTCAGTAGTTTTATTAAAATAAAAATAATAGTTTTATAATTGCAGGCCACACCAAATTGATGTTGACAAGGCACAATTATATTTCAGATGCATGTCCTTTGTTACTAGCTGGCAGCTAGGAGTTCTACTATTGTATGTAAATCAATGACTGAGCTTTTGCATTGTTGGGGTTGGAACTTAAGCCATGCTCTCAAACTATAAATCACTTAAAAAAAATACAAAGTCCCCTGATATTTTCAGAGGTCTTCCTATATTACTGTTTCTTTCTGCTTATGTATGGTTTTGCTGCAACTGGGGAAGGATTAAAAAAAAAAAATAGGATTGTTGTTCAACACCATGAACACTTCGTGCAGGGAAGTGCATATCGTGGGGAATGGGGAGAGAAGCGATCTTTACCACACAGCTCAAAAAAATGAGCACTCCAGTAATATTCTCAGTAAATGTTATTTTTTTTTAAGCATCTTGGAGCAAAGTTCAACCATGTGTTCTAATGGCCAGAATTTTGCCTACTGATCAAATTAATAAAACAATACAAAATTCAGCCCTGCTGTAAGTGGAAGCAACAATATTTATAAAAATGGATTTTCATGGATCTGGGGAAATATATGTAATTGCTTCTTTGCTGTGCTTAGTTCATTCATGCTTTGCTTAGCCAATTGCTAGTATTGTCAAAGTTACATCTATTAATTTCCCTAATCCCTAAACATGAATCAAACCACAGTTTCTGCATCAGATTTTAGCACAACTTAACAGCAACCTGACTACCTGCCCTTGGGGAAGGGCACTACCTACGACATTTACTTTGTTAATTAGAAGAAAGGGCAGCCAAGTTCACATCAGGTATCTGCACCACCAAGCGTCTAACATGAATGAGTCCGAGTCATCAAACAAACTGATGGGAAGAACAGGTGGTAATCACAAGGGATGGTCACAGGGGAGTATACAGTTGAGCAGCTGGGTCCTTTCTTTGGATTACATTTTTGATTTTTTGAAATTCCTCATTCCTTGGTTAGTCCCTATAGTGTTTTAGCTCTACAATGGAAAATGACAGCAATGTTAACTTTGTTGTCATTGTTACAACACACTTAAGCAAAAAGTCAAAGGAGAAGCTCTGTGCTTGCTTAAGCTTTGATACTTTTCTTCCATGGCTGCTTTGAATGACAACTGATGCTAGTCATTTTAATCTTCAGATTCCATTCTCAAGCATGAATGCATATGAATAACCTTATTTATAAAGACAGAATGAATTTAGTTTAAATTACTGGAATGTCCAAGTCTTTACACAAAATTCTTAGAATTATCCTATTATCTTAATCACATCTAATTGATGTACATATTGCTATATTTAGACTACATTATAATTAGAACTACACTACAAAGATGTAATTCAAATTCTGAAGTATTTTTAGCACAGTGTTTTTAGATTCTTTCCTGTGTTCTGTCAGTCATGGAAAAAAAATTTTTTTTACTGCCACTTTGAGAACAGTCTTCAACAATACAGCATAAGAGTGTTTAGCTCTCCCTGAACGTATGCATGCCTAAGAAATGATGACTGATTGTCAAGGAGTTCTAGAAAAAAGAACCTTTCCAAATTCCACCTAAACAAATGGTACAGAAATGGGACAGATAGGTATACAAACAGCATGAACTCTCCTGTTGTCTTTAAAGATAAAAGCAATCTGTGTTGCGGATGTAGAAGTTGTTTACATCATGTGGAAATGCTTTTAGAGTTTTATGGCATAACAATTGAATGTGTATTCTGAAAGTAACCATAATTTATTTTGATGTGCAGATTCCTGGGCAGCAATTTACGTATAATACCAGTTCATAACACTGCTGAAACAGTTAAGTTAATGCTAACTATAGCTAAGGTAAGTCTAGTTACATATACTTACAATTATTAGCTCCTCAGAAGTATATTAACCAAGAAAAGTAAAAAGCTTAGAAAATACTTATTTTTCCTTAACGGAACTTTTTGCGTCACACTGACCACAATCTATGTAATACCTTGAGGTAGGACTGTTGCTCAAATGCTTTAACCAAGTGTTTAAAGTATTGTTAAAGGTAACTTTAAAAGCTTTTAATAGCACGTATGAAGACAAATGAGATATTTAAGAGCTAATTCAGCTCTTATTTACCACTTAAATTAGGATGTCACCACAGTTAAGTTAGGATGTCTTCATTTCATTTACCAGCACAGACCCAGCATGAGATCAAAATAAGCTCTAAATATGTAACGGCTGCTTAAAGTAAAATAGCTGTCTGAAAACTCTAGTTACCTGCAGATTTTTAAATGATTCACATACTACTGTATCATTTCTGTACCTTAACAAATGTAATCCACCTGTGTAACAGCAACATATCCTGTACGCATAAACACATTATAAATTTAAGTCTGTCTGCTGAACCGCTTTTAAGAATGTTTTTTCCGTGAGAATTCTAACTTATATACTAACTGTAACAATACTGGCAGCATCCCATGTACCAAAAATAAAAACAGCAGGTTAGATGGCATGTTAGAAATCAAATATGAATGTTTTATCCTTTCCTGAAGTGGGCATCTCAAAATAATAAGCATTAACCTATTTATTCATCATTTTAAGTGTATAACTAACAACTCTTGCCATACAATAAATGGGATGTAAAATACTTATTACTATGTTGAACATTGAACAGCCCCATGAGAGTGATGATAGTACATACCACAAATCTACAAACAAACATAAGTTGCTATTACGTTATTTCTTACTGATGCAGTACAGAGGCAATTTAACGAGCTGTTGCAAGGGAGTCCCTAATTGTCATAGGGCCTGAAAAATAAACTTTTTTGCCCCAGGATAAGGGACATGGCCAAGGGAGCAATACCATCCAACTAGTCCTGAGCTACCACACCAATCCTGTTGAAATACTATCCAGATAATCAGATGCAATGCTGACGGGAGTAGTTATCTTAGGACTGGTCTTGCAGCTAAAGGGATACATCCAATCACCTCCTAAATATCTACTTCAGAAAACATGATTAAAATTTCATTACGATGAATACATTTGTATTATTTGAAAAATAAGATATTGAATATTCCTTTATCTCAAAGGAAATGTGTCCTACTCACAATATTTTTCTTTCCTCTAAGATGACTTCCAAGCCGCGTGCAGATGATATTCGTTACAAAATGGCAATGACAAAAGCCCGCATAATAGAAAACAGTCCAGTTTGGAAGATGCTTCAGGAGTACCAGTTGCGC
>VXAL01007046.1:2236-28219 GCA_013399475.1 Chauna torquata
ATTTGGAAGAAAACAAACATGGGTATATTTACATGGGGCTCAATGGAAATATAAATGGTTTCCTGGACATTTTCCATTATTCACAGTACTTAAAATCAGCAATTAATCAGCAATTTAGTTGCATTAAAAATGGCTGTAGAACAACAAGACAAAGGAAAAAATTTGTCAAAAATTTTAAGTGCAGTAAAATCAATCATTAAACTTGTTTACCATAGTATCCATACTACAAAAGATCTTTTAAATCATTCAATAGCAATGAAAAAAAAGATCCAATCATGCTGTTGTGAACTCAGTATAATAAACCGTTAACGTTGTTTCTCCAGATCGTAATTTTCTTTCATTATTTGTATCAAAGAAGTTCTCAGCAAACCCAATTTCAACGAAGATTCAGAATAAACAGGAGAAAAATAGCAGGTTGTACAGTTGGCTTCTCACTGACTAGGGTTGCGTGCTCATTAGCTTCCAAAGCTATAATTTATTACAATAAGGCTCCGCACCACTAAGAGAGTGAATCTTTAGCATAAAACTAGCTGAACTTCATTCTCATGCCAGTGTGTATTCATATACTGTACATTTGTACTCATTTACATTTCAATTTCTATCCTCATAGTTAAGTAAATTACTACAGAAGCTATTATATAAAAGCCGTTCTAATTCTATGTTATTCTCTATGTATGTAATTTATGATACTGATCAAAATAAATCATGATAAAACCTGAGACAATCTTCGTGTATCAGCTCAACCTGACAGATATTGCAGATAGATAACTAATATTTAAACTTCTCCTCTACCAAGAATAGCCTTACCCTTGCCTTTAGCTCTTTTACAGAAGGAAAAAGAGTCAGAGCTATGGTACTATACGTTGCCAATCCAGGCACAGAATTTTCTTAGCTCAGCTAGTGCAAAAGATACCTATACTGCTGCCTACCAAATAAAATGTTGAGCAGTTAGATAAGGCTAAATGAACATGCTTGAGCACTGAAATTAAAAAATTAATGCAAAATGCATGAGAGAATATTTGATGTACATTACTTTTTCCTGACTTCTCCTCTTACTTTAAATTAGTACAAAAATAGTAAATAAACATGTCATAACTGTTAAAATATCCTGAAGAGGGAACAAAAATAAGTTTGCAATTGCATATGGATTGTAGTATTACAAAACTAGTAAGGCTTTCATTAAATACATGCCTATTTCACGGTTCAACACCACCCATATATTTGCCCTTCCCAGGGAATTCTTTTCTTTAAAATTTCTTTACTTTAAAATTTTAATCATTTGGTTCAGCAGTTCTACTCATCTGACTACAAACCAAACATTTTTATACAAATTGGCAAGTGTAAAACTAGCTTTGAAAAACTGAGGGATAGTAAGCAGATCAATTCAAAGATTCCTCCTAGTATGGGCTGGACCAGAATATGAACAATGAGATTTTACGTAAATCATTCTGCTGCTAGAAGAAAACAAAACGTATTACCTATTTTTGACACAGATGATTTCGTTCCTCAGCATATTACTAAATGCTGTTACTTCAAGAGCAAAGAGTCATCTGTAATATTACAGTCATCTGCAAAGTAAAATTTAGAAATTGCATCTAAAGCAATTCCCATTATAACATTAATATAGGCCTACTTCCTAGATTAGTACCTTCACAAAAGGAAATTTTGTTTATATGGAGCTCTGATTAAAAGATTGCAGAAAAGCTAACGAGCTCCCAGGGCATTTCACTTCGGCATTCATTGTCTTTTACACCTCTACAAGGAAAATGCCTAACAAAGTGAAGGAGAAATGCAAATAGCTCAGACCAGAATGTATTTAAGCTACCTTTGATTTACCATATCAGCAGATAAAACAACTTTAGTCAGCTCTCTCTAAAGGACACTTTGTATGAAACACCTACATGATGTTCCGGCAATTTCTTAACTATCCCTCTTAAAACATACAGAAACACTGAGTTGCAAGTGTTCCAAAAGCCAGCTTTTCAAGTGTATATAGAAACTGAAAAAAGTTTGTCCCATAACAGAAACAGGCATATGTTATGAATAATCTTTCTTCTAGGTTAGCAGCCTACTGTCCTTTCTCTCAGATGAGAGATTATTAATAGTTTGCACTTGTACGGCACTTTCCTTAGCAGAAGCCTAAGTAATGCCTAGAGCCCTGTAAGGCCCTGTGCGGAATTATTACTTCTCTTTAAGATGTAGAACTTTTCTCCCCGCCTGCTTCAAACACAGTTCAGAATTTTGTAACTTCAGACATGAATACTGCCAACAACTGACTCATGTTTTATATTCTTCCGCTACATCTTAAAAGAATCGAATTCAAAATATTACATAATTAAAAGTTATCACAGAAGGGATGACAATTTCAAACCCTGATGACCTGCACAGCCAGCTTCTTTCTCAGAAAGGTTCTAGGAAAGTCACCTGTGCTACCACATTTTTATTAACCAAAGGCATTTTTTCCTGCAAATTCAGGAATTGAAATTGCCATTGAGCCAGATCAGTTTGACTTTCTCTGCAAGATACTCTTTCAATCTACACTAGTCTGTGATTAAGCTAGGATTATATAGTTGAGCTCCTGGTAACTCACTTGCAAAGCCATCCACAAAAACACCAGTAAAAACAGTACATTCCATTGACAGCAATCTAAAGTGCAGTAACAGCTGCTGTCTGAACTGCTCAAACGTCCCATAGAGACGCTTATGTGCTGTGTAGAAATGCAACCACTTCCTTCTATTTTTTTGTTTATTTTAAATTAAAGTGAGAAGTTAAAATAAAGTTATAATCCCTCATGTGTTGGACCTCTGTCAGAATTTTAATCCTATTAGGTGAGAAGATAGAACTAACCACAATCAACTGCATTTGAAGTTGCAACATGCATTGTTTGTTTGGGTTTGGGTGGGTTTTTTGTTTATTTTTCTTTTTTTTTTGAGTTCATAGCTATACATTGTAACTAATTATGCTCATACACAAGGTTAGTTACTTAAAGAGGGGGAGCTCACTGTTTTGTGCTTTTTATGATCTTACCAGAAGTGCAATTCACCTCCTCAGAAAGTTAACCTGACCAAAAGATCAAAAAATAAGGAGAAATTAGCTTTTTTTTTTTTTTTAAAGAAAAGTTTTCTGCCCCTTTATCTCCACACTAGCCTGGCAAAATGTTCTTTCCACCCTGAGCATTCTCACTGTTAGGATTGTGATTTTTGTAATGGAACAGAACTTTATAGGTAGTCTCTCTACCTGGTACTCTAGACAACTACTTCCCATCTCCTGGCAAGACAGCATGTCAAATGATGTAAACCATGACCACTTAGCATGACTGTCTTGGTTTACAGACAACAAAAATTGTATGGATAATCATATTACTTGAACATGTTATTAAAGATGATGCATTCCTTATGTACCCTATTCTGATACAGAAATCCCAATACTCTTTAGTTCCTCTGTTCTGTGTGTTCATTCCAGAGTTGAACACAAGAAAAAGAGGTAAACAGAAACTGATAAAATGTAACTGCATATAAGAACTGTGGTTTATTTCTCATCTTAATTTCTTGTCCTCTAAATTTTGTTAGTGAACAACTGAAAATCTAATCCCATTATCAGCAACAGACACCAAAATGGTCTTTCCTTGTCATTTCATGTGCATCTTAGTTCCTTTTTAAAATGAGCAATCTGTTTAGTTCATTATCATCACATTAAACAATTATGACTGTTCCCAATTTTATTTTAGAACACTACTGCAGTGCCACTGGGAAACTATAGATAGTTGTTCAATAATACTGCTGCTTTGAAATTGTTAGCTCTATGTTCAAATAAGCAATCTGAGCTCAAGATCTAAGATTAAACTGAGTAAATGTTACATTAATCTCAGGATTTCTCTCAAGGAAAAATATTCAAGGTTATTGCCTTAAACCTACCAAGACAGATACCTGCACAACCTCTTAGCCTTCAGCTAACAGCACTCCTTCTTACTCCACAAACTACCTTGTAAGTGAGAACAGGCAGCGTGGATAAGTAAGGTTTCACTGAACTAGGTAGTTTGTTCCAGGTTGGTATTTGAATGGATTAGTTAACTGGAAAGCAGATTTATCATTGCATTTTCACTGCAGTGGTTGATATCTCCCTCAGAGATGGTTCTAACAGCACGTATTATGCCATGAGGATATGCCTACAGATCTGAGGAAACAGGACACAGGAAGAAAGCAAGTGATGGCATTATCTTGTGCAAGCTACACTTGCAGAGAGTCACTCTTTATTCAAATTTCATATTAGGGCACTCCTTTATTACCATAGCATCAGTGTGTCAATATAAATCAATATACATTTCCCCCATAATTAACTGTCCCCAAAGGTACTGACCCAAGAAAATGTTCAGTATTACAGTCTGCAAAGTCCCACAGTACTCTTTTGGAGCAACAGTTATGATCTTACTGGACTGATTTTAAACCTTTCTTTGCAGTTCACACAGGTGCATTATAATTTGTAATAAATTTACAACGTTGCCTTCTAAGGGGCTTTTTGGGGGCATTTAAAAGCATCCGGCTCCATGGAATGACAGCCAGCAGACTGACAGCTCAGTGCATCAATGAAAAAAAAGTTCTAACACAGAAGGAGAAAAAAAAATCTAATAACCAATTACTTCCATCTATTCCTAACACTAGACTTAGCTACTGTACTGAATTGCAAAACAAAGCAAACTGCAGTTCAAAATATTAGAAATTACTTATAAATATTAGCAGTAATATGCAGCTAATTAATGAACCATGTCACTCAGTCAGTAAAAAAAGTTTAATTTCAAAATACCAAGTACCTTCAAAATATGAATTTTATAATGGATATAATCTATATTTTTCCCCAAGATTAACCAGAGGGTTACAACAGTGAAGAGTAAAAGATGACCTTGCAAAGCCCCCCTGCAGATTGAGACCAAAACACGTAACTGAGTGGCACACTAAAAAGCTACAAGCTGCGTTCACAAAGCACTTAACAGCTACATTCCCCTCAGACAGATCTATGAAGATCTCTGAAACCCAAACCTGAGGTTGTAGTCTGAGGAAACACAAGGTAAAATGAAATAAGACAAAGGTTCATGAAAAGAGCAAACCCACAGGAACTGAATAATATAAACAAACAGAAATTTACTCTGAATAAAAAGAGCATCTCCAAATTCATCTTGTTTGAGTTGTCTACATGTAAGTCACCTACAAGTCTCTTTTTGCAACATTTCCTGTGCTTCTGTGTATTTCTGCCCACTGCATATGGTTCCACAGATCTGTAGATCCTTGTAAGACAAAATTACTACACTTTAAAGGCCCTCCAACTCAACATCTATTCCTATGAATGCAGCTGTGCTTACAGGTGGTTCTGTGGCTTGTGCCAATGTGTAGCCTCTGACCAACTTCAAGTTTCACAGGTCTTCTGATTAAAACAGATTACATTTATTTTTCAAGCAAATGACTTCCTTCCCATGGTTCCCTTCAACATATAACCACGTCCAAAGAGTTTGTGTAACATATATAAATGTTACAGAATATTGCAGAAATGCATTCTTTTTATTCTCCTTTTAATGTAATCTTGTTTCTATTCAAAACTCTCTCCAGACACCTAAAGTGTTCTACAACCTTTTCTGGTATTCGAAATCAGAAAAATCACTTTTTTCTAGGCCTTTGTAACCAAATACTCGTTTGTTTTCTCACTGAGGGACAATGTCAGTACAACACTGCTTCAACATCAAAACAAACCCAAAGAATTTTTTAGTGTGCATTCATTTTGCTAAAAAAAAAAAAAAAAGTTTTTCTCCAAAAAGTGAGTTTTCAAGCAATTATTGAAATCCAAAGACAAACTACAAATGAAATTGAAGGTTCACATACATTAAAAGATAACACGGAATTTTGATCAATACTGCATCTAGCCTACTTCCTTTCTGATATCACATTTTTCCATGGCCACAGGATTGTTCACTGCATGATCCTATCCTTGCCCTAAACCATTGTGTAATTCTCTATATCCTTGCTAGGTAAATTACTGCCACCTGACACAAGAATCTCCCTTCTACATTAAGTGATTTTATGTACTCTTTACCTGTTGTACCATGAGGAATAGCTGAGAATCCCACAGAAATTAAAGAACAGAGTGGTCCAAGCTTCTTGGAGAATGGACTTCATTTAACTCCATTACAAACACAGTTTGGATGTCTGTAAGTAATGAAATCTGGACTCACTATCTCATGTTGCAGCCTAGGGGTGAGTTACTCGATATTATTTTCAACATTACGGATGATACCGGTGGTATTCAATCTGACAGCCTGACTAGCTGGCACTTCTTTTTCCAGTGACAGAGGAAGGCTGTGGCCATATGAACAGACCTGCATGCGCAGACCTGCCAAACCAAATGTATGTAGTAAACCTGTAATTTCTGCAAGTATCTCAAAGTATGTGCACCTCAAAGCATTCATGTCCTTCACCAGTCCCAAACGGCCTCTGATAAATGAGTGTTTTGGGAATGCAGCTGCAGCCAGAATAATTTACGCAGCTTCCTCTTAACTGTCTCTTTAGAGGGACATCTTAGAAGCTGTTCACGATTGCAACCAAAAAAAAAAAAGACAATAGATTAGCTACTCCTATGATAGCAATCCATTCACAGCTACAGCTTTTCAGGACTACTTTGACCTCTTCTCTGTGATATCATGGAGACAAACTGTAGCCCTGTCAATATAGCGTTGCCATTGCCAATAATAGCCCCCAGGCTTTGTACTCAGCCTGCGCGGTTTCGGGACCGAGGCTTGCCAAGCATACTCCATCTGAACTTGCCTCAACTACCTGAAGCTTCCTTTTCACCTGGCTTAGCTGTACCTGTGTGTCTTTCTAATGGCCGGTAATTGTCTCTTTTTTAAAAGAAAAAAAAGAGAAATCAAACAACCTTTTGCCCATTTCTATACGGTATAACCACAGCTGTATATGGATAGCAGTAACAAGTAGGGTCATTTTGCATAAAATGAAACATTCACGATCAGCACAGAGGAATACAAGTCTGGTGTGATAGCAGAGGCCTTGAAAAGTGGGAAGCCAAGCTGCAGTGCCGTGGTGTGCAGGCACGGGGTAAGAGCACAGGCTGACAGTGGAGGCTACGAACAACTCACCAGTGCTCTGCTGAAGAAATGCAGACCTAGCGTGGGGCAAATCAGTTTTAGGGGTAAAAAAGTGAACAAAAGCACATAACCTGTATAGAACACACCAGATATATTAAATTTTGACATAAGATATCTTGCAGACCACTGAGAAGCAAGATATATAAGCAAACACATAAAAATGCCCCTGAGTAGATCCTAGCATGAGAAAGACGAAACCATCAAACCACCACGGGGTCACACACACAATATGATACAAACTTTAACACGACAGTCATAGGGGAGAACTGCCCCTGCATTTCCAGTCAGCAAAATCTTCAGGAATGTATCTTTGGGACTGTTCAGCCTGGAGAAGAGAAGGCTCAGGGGAATCTCATCAATGTCTATAAACACCTGAAGACAGAGTGCAAAGACAACAGAGCCAGAATCTTTTCAGTGGTGCCCAGTGCCAAGACAAGAAGCAATGGGCACAAACTGGAACACAGGAGGTTCCATCTAACATTAGGAAGCACTTCGTTACTGTGTGGGTGACGGAGCACTGGAACAGGCTGCTCAGAGAGGTTGCAGAGTCTCCATCCTTGGAGATCTTCAAAAGCTGCCTGAACATGGTCCTGGGCAACCTGCGCTAGGTGTCCCTGCTTGAGCAGGGAGGTTGGACCAGATGACCTCCAGAGGTCCCTTCCAACCTTCACCATCCTGTGATTCTGTGATAAATACAAAGGCAGGTGCCTGAAGTTGAACTTCCATGCTAGGTCAGTATCTGTGTTTCAAAACATAATAACTCTTCCTATCTCTGTACTAGGCAAAGAGTTTATCAAATAACATTAAATTACACAACATTTTAAAGGATCCTTGGTACCACCGTTCTAACTTCAGGCACCTTAGATGTCTAAGCAAGACAAACCTCACTGTGTCAACATGCTTCTCCATTCTCCTGGTATCACTGTAACGCACCAGCAAAATTAACAGTTCTCCACCTAGGGACAGAGGTTGTTGTGCCCAGATCAACTTGCAGGATCACAGCTACATAATTTTGGTAGTATTTCAGAGAGCTTGTACTTTACTTCCTAATGAAATGCATTCAGAATAAATTTAAAAACCAACTTGGTACCTAACACATATTACTGACCGGAGAGTACTGTGCTGCACTGGAGCTGCATTTGATCAGCAAAACCACACAAGAAATGCTAACGCATCTACCATTTAGAAGTTAGATCTGACAAGAAAGTGACTATTACACAGCAGTTTAAGGTCACATGTGCCTCCCATAATTATGAATTAGCATTTTAATTAAAAATAAAGATCTTGTCCTATTTTTTTCATAAATATTTAACTAGGAAAAAAATCTGAAATACCATCAGGACAATGAAGAAGCTCTTTTGGTTTACTGTTGAACCACTTAAAAATTCTTTGTATTGGGAGGCCAAAACAGACTCCGGTGACAATTTCACATTAGAGAAAAAATTCAGTTTCCCATGCTCTTCAGAAAAGATACATACAGTCTTAAGTTCTGGTAGAGTATGACAAGCAACGCTTTCACTGGTACATGAGCACCTTTTAGGTGCCTTTTCCTCCAGAAGCATCAGCAAAAAGTGCCTAGGAAAGTATATTTCTGGTGCATGATTTGCTATGGACACAGCTTTGCCACATCAGCAGAATGTCACTAAAAACACAGTGACAGCAACTGTTGGTCACGTATTCTATCTCTGCTGTCTCTGGTGACACAAGGGGCTGTATTCAGATCACCTACATTACACACCCTTTCCTACCTGTTAGCCATAATACCTCTCACTGATGCCATCTAAGCCCTCATAATCTCTCCTCAGCAACATTCAACCCTGTCAGCTTTGGTGCAATATAATCTTTCTGAACACGATCATTATTTCAAGTTTCAGAAGATCTGTTACACAGATGAGAATTATCTTGATGATTAAAGACATTAAATTCACCAGAAGGGTGCTTCTGACAACATTTTTTTGTATTTTATACTCAGATCAGAATACTAGCAGCTTCTCACATCTCCAAGAATATTGTAAAATCAACATGCAAATGCATGTGAGGAAGATACAAACAGTATTGTTTTTATAATCAACCATATCTATGATGGTAGAGGCAAACAGCTCACAAAACACATTAGAAACAGAAAAGCTTTACCCTGGTCTTTGCTAAGTACACAGCAGACCATAATACCATTACTGACCTCTGACTTAATGTCAACAAAGAGCAGATGCTATAATACATTACTGGGAAAGCACATTGTTTCTTAAGGTAATGGCAGCCTGTCACAGCACGCTTTAAATAATATCTACACATTTAATACATAAGTATGTAGACTGCTATAGGCATTTGTCAGATTAACTTAAAAATATGAATAGAGAAGCTGCTCCTAACTGAAAACTGTACATATTGAACAATGTGGAAGTCAAGAAAAATAACCAAACTCCCTGAGAGTAGACTTGAGCTCACTTCATTGCACGCATGCATCGCAAGAAAATTTCTCACTAAAGAATACGTTAAACGCAATAACTAAGTCACCTGTTTGCATTGGTACCTAAAAAAGCACTGTAATAATTTTCATGTGTTTCATTTTTTGTTTTTCTTTTCTCTTTTTTTCCTCCAAAGCCAGGACTAAGATATAATTCTAGAACTGCAGCATTATAGTTAACATGAGTATAACTAAAAGAAGAACTTGGCAACATGTCTCTTCAGGCCTTGTATAGCATTAAAGGTACCATCTGTGCTCTTAAATTGATGATGATGTCTTGTTACCAAATGTTTCATGCTCATGTATGTATTAAAGCTTCTCCACTGCATATGCACTGAAGCAGAAAAAAAGACATTAATTCTGAATTACCTGAACTAGTACAATTAACATCTTAGCCATGTGCTAGTATAAGTACCATTTATCTGCAAAACAGAAATGGCCACAGAGGGCAAAGAAGCAAAACAAAAATAAACCAAAAAAAAAAAGCGGGTTTCCATTCCCAGAATTTCAGCTCTTTTTCTCTACAGATGTTGAGATTGCATCCCTCCATAAATTTGAAGGAAGCCTCATATCATTCAAAGTCTGCCAGAAACTTATTGGAAACAATGAAATATAGACTGTAATCCATCCCAGGCAATTTCATGCAAGCACCTGGCTCAAGCACTTCTTCAAGCTTCCCTCCAATCATTACTGCTGTGTAATATCAGAAAGCTCTCACCCTGTCACCTCCTGTGCTTCTAATAAAAAAAAGGAGGGAAATTCTATTTGCAAACCTCACCAAGAGGAAACCTTGCCAACTAAAGATTACATGTCAAACTTGAAAATGACACTGTGGGCAGACATCCTCTTCTGGATCCAGCTGTAGAGCAGAAAGAACCCCACTCAGTCTATTCTTAGCTGCTCATCACTGCTTCATTTGGAAAGAAAAGTGAGCCTTATCATTTAAACTGTTTTAGTTAATTCATTTTGACTAAAACATTAGGACAGGGAACAACCACAGCAACAGTTCAGCTGGCAGATATGAGACAACGGTTTCCTCTGGCAGAGAGGAAAAGACAAGAACCCAGAGTCTGGGTTTTAATATATTCCACTACACTAAAAATGATTCGTAACACCTTTTATTTTTATAATTCAACTCAACCTTAAATTTGAAAATCAGTCTTTACATAATATTTAACAGGTTTCTAAAACCTGTCCACAGGTGTGCACAAAGCATATTTCTCCCACCTATGCCAATGTTAAATTTTACAAGTGCTTGGATTTAAGAAAAAGGTAAGGCTCTAAGACAGACCTTCAGAAAATGCAATCAAACATTTTACATAATCTTTGTATTCACAATATTGATGATTCAAAGAAGTCCTTTCTAACCTTTTTGACAATTCTGAATGTTGCGGAAGTGTATATAGCTTTTTAAGATTTGTTTTCTTTTTCTTTCTTTCCCTGCTTCCTCCTCCCCCCCCCCCCACCTGACCCCCCCAAAAAGCAACTGGATCAAGATGTGGTCATTTAGCTTGCCGAAATCAAAATGTGAAGCCAGGAATTGAAAAACTTGTCTATACTACCAAGCAAAATCCCTTTCCACTTCTCTGGTGTCTCATGACTTCATTTTATAACACAATTTATCTAAAAAGCTACGTTTCAGCTCAAGTGTTTTGTATATTTTGCATGAGTTACCCTTCAATCTATATATTCCATCAGAAAAATCAGCATGTAAAGATCAGACTTTTTTTTTAAACAGTCCTAACATACATCATAAGCAAACTTTTGCGCCTCCTTCTGCCTTGAAAAGGACTGTAGAGCTAGATACAAATGTAAAGAAACCTACCATTTATCATTCTCAAGTCTGTTTTCTTTGAAGAGTACCTAAGCCTTTCATTCCACCAGAGAACACTACCAGAGGTTCTAGCAGTAAGCAAAAAAATAAAGCTAGCATCCAAGACTATAAAGGATCATTCACGTACATAAGTCTTAATAAAGTAGGAAGTCCTGTTAAGCCCATCGTTTCTGCTTAGGCAAAAGAGACTTCAGAGTATTTTGTTGGTAACATTTGCTGTTGGTAATAATTCTTCATCATAAAATAAATGATTCCAAGCAACAAAATTCTGAGTTTCAACATCACTATATACCATTATAGAAATGTATCCTCTTGCAGCTTTTAGATAGCAATGGTTATACATGATAAAAAATTAAACCTGTGAAACTCTTCAGACCACATTCCTGAATCACCAATGTATGGAAACATTAATGGTATCAAACATCTGTTTACTCTCCTGAAGGGTAACCATCCTTGTTATGGAAGTAACTAACTTCACACTAACAAGTGAGATCCGAAGACTCACTGCACTGTCATCATAAACACTTCATAGCTCAGGTGTGGTATTTACACAAAATAAGCTAACTTCCATGCTAGCATATGTGGACACTTTAAATTCAATTACAATGGTTTATAATGTCAGTAACAAAGATCAGGTTTAGACAATTGAAAATATTTTTACATGTGTACACCTTAACAATAAATTCCTTGTTTGTGACAAAAAATGGAATCAATCCAGTCCTTTTAATTTTTAAGGACATAACCCCTGATGTCATACCGAAGGAACACAGTTTACATAAGAAGATTGTTACTTCCCACGTCATTTCTGGCTACTACTTAAATACCACCAATATTAAGGCCTCTGCTGTAGCTTTCAACACGTCTTATTCTAAATACATTCTCATTTCAACAGCAGTATAAACTGAGACTGCCCAGTACCTGAATGAAATATTCTCGTTTTAAAGTCAAGTAGGTAATAGACTTATTAAATCCAGCAAATCTGCCTGGATTTCCAGACACAAATATATTTTCAGTATTAAAATTAGGTCTGAAGCAATGCATTCAGTTTGCTCTGAATTCACTCCCAAATAACTTGGTTAGCCCTGCCTCTACTATCACCTGTAATTTCTTTATCATCCATCAATAGCCTCTGCTGTCCATTCTGCAGGAAAAAATAATGCTGATTTTTCTTTTTTTTTTTTTCCCTTAAGCTACAGCACATGCCCTTGAGTCTCTGTGTACATTAGATTCCCTGGCTGTATGGGCAAATGAAGGCACCTACAGTTCTGCTGCTGGTCCTTCTTAATTGCAGCCTCCAAACTGGCAGAAACATCAGCTTCTCTCCAAAGCCATACAAATGGGCTCCCATTCTCACATTTTTGTTCTATTTGCAAGACATCTACCAAATTAAGTCAAGCAACCATTACAAGTTTCAAGTCCTAAGAAAGGAGTACTATAATTACTATAAATAATATCAACCTGAAACAAAAGCAAATATCAGACAATCCACTGAGTGTCAGACAGGAAACGCTGATGAGCTGTACCAAGAATTTTCCTTCAGCATAATGTAAAACAAGGAAACAGTCAATGTATTCTGTGCACGCAGCGATACAAGGCATAGTTTTCCTTATGCATGCTACACAGATCAAGCAGCCACACTACTCAGGATGAAAAGTGGAGTTCATAAACAAGCACACTAGACTCCAAAAATCCAGTCTCGTACCTACCAAATTTATTGTTATTATTGTTTATTTGGGTTCAAAATGCACAAAATTACAAAGCAGAAAAACTAAAAATAAATACACAAGGAATTAAGGTAAGAGAACAATAACCAGTGCCAGGGATGAACTTAAATTTGTCTATTTAACCCTTTTTTAAATGGGGTCCAGTACAGAGCAGTATAGAAATTTACATGACTTACATCTTCAAGTTAATAATTTTTTATTAATGTTTAACATCTCCAGCCAGATTAGGGTCCCCTAAAATATACTGTGAATGGTTACCAAAACACACATTGAAATCAATAGGTTAAGTCGGCTAAATGCTTGCACATTTATAGCTTGGCCTCTTGTTCAATAAATTCCTATTTAACAAGCTGGAAGATTAGTACAGAAGATCATGTATTCAGGCACCAGGGCAGAAATTTGCTAAGAATTTGGCTAAGAAAATTCAAGTATTTTGCCCAAGCCTAACAATGAAAGGACAGGAAGTAAACTGACAAGTTCACTCTCCTAAGTTGCACTGCTTATCCAAGACATTGAGAAAACTAACTGGGAATTTGAAGCCTAAGAGGAGGAGGAGAAATGAACCAATTCCTTCAGTGGGTGTCAAACATACTGAACAAGAGTGGTATTTTTTAAAGTTCCTATTTAGCCTCAAGATCATTTTTTGCCATTTCAGCTCTTCATTCTTACAGTTTTCAATGCTTATTTTTTCTTGAAATATCATAATGAATAAACTACTCAAAGAAATAAAAGGAAAGAGATCTCACAAAAAAATTATTTTCTCAGAAGACTACTTAGTTTCCACCACAATATATGGTGTACTCTTTGAAAAATCAGAACAGATACTACGAATAGAGTCTGGGATTTTCAAGAAACATTAAAGTGAGTTTAACATTAGTTTGATTTCAGATATGCCAGAGCCTTATGTTTAAAGAAGAAAAACTAGTGCTACAATAAAGAAAGCGCACCATACACAGTTGGCTATAGCACCCAGAACTTCTCTGTATGATTTCTATTCTTTGCAGGTTTGGTTGTGGGTTTTTTTTTTCCTGCCTCTAAAATGAAGCCTGTAACTTCCTCATATATACAAATTGATTAGTAGTTAAAAAAGGAATTAGTAAACAGAGCAATTATAAAGCCAATATAGTGCAAGACTGTCATTAAAAGTTTGCCAAGAAAGTGATAGACATTTCTAAGTGAAACAGACACTGAGGACTACAACTCATGCATATGAATTCATGTTAGATGGCACAGTTTGACACCTGAAACGTAAGGAACTGTATGATCTTGAAATCACAAAAAAATTCCAGAAGCAAATCCAACAGTGTAATTACAAAGCAACCACATCTAAGTTGTGGGCCAGTTCAGAAATCTACACCTTCTGAATAAAATACTGACAAAATTACAAGACATCATTCCTGTATATTGGCTCTATTGTCAGAGTATCCATGCTCTTAAGTCTTCATGTCCCCTCCACCATAACTACAGGCTCAGGGATCAAAAACTATCGAGCAACTTGTAGGTCATTGACAAGTGTTAAACTGATGGGCCAAGCTCTTATCACAGCTATCTATCTTAAATCAGCTTGCAGCTTGAAAACTCTGCCTCAAAGAGGAATAAATATTTCAGATACGCATTTGCTATTGACCTTTTTAATCTTCAATCACGTAATTGATTTTTAGAATAAAGACTAAAATAGGAAAACACTTGCTTTATGAACTTCCAGTCATGAGCTCCCCCCTTGCTAACTGCTAAATCTTGTGTTAAATGAAACATTGCCTTTTTTCAAGGTTGTTACTGCAAGATATAAAGAATAAAGCATAATTTCAGCGTATCACAGTACATTTAAAACTTTCCATAAAGTAACAGAGGAAACAAGCAAATTCTAATGCTAGTATCAATTACATGTGGAATTATTATCAAAACGAATCTCATTTTAGAAGAAAGAAACCCAAAGACAGAATCACAGATTACACATAAGCACCTTAACTTGTGTAACTTGGCATGTAATAGGTTTTGACACTGCAAAACCAACATCTGGCTGTAGAAACTTGACACAAGTTTGACACAAACTAGCATTTCAAAAAAAAGTTCTAGCCCAAAGCAAAAAGCGTCTATACTATAATTTCAAATAACTGAATTTTATCTACTACACTTCTTACTGGATATCACCTTGACACTAATTTCACGCAAAGTGTCCAGTAAGGAGTATTTCTTCCCTTCCTCTGCCCCTAACCAAAACTGGATTAAGGCAGTCTGAGTTACAAGCTCACTGTGTAAGATGCTGATGTGGGATTGAAAAAAAAAAAAACCATTATGACAACTGAGAAAAATGCTTGAAAACTGCAGGCTTACCCTTCTAGAGGCAGTCGGCAGATTTGTAACAGATAACATTAATGCTAATAAGACACAAAATTGTCTACATTTTCATGAAAGGATAGACAACGAAGCAGTATTTTTCCTCAGCATGAAAGAGCCTTCTCTTTAATGCTTTTTGAAGTATTTATCAGCAATGAAAGCAACCCAGAGCATTCCTCTACCAACTGTTGTCTACATCTGAAGATAAAAATGAAAGTTACAGCTGACTGATGAGCTAAATGAAAAATCTTTTCACAAACACAACTTTCACAGACATCAATTTTCAGTACAAAATAACTGTCTTTCCTGTAAAAAAAAGATAAGTTGTACTGTAAAAAAATTATAGTAATAACTTCAAAAGATGTATTAACCTGCATTTTGGGGGAAGACAGAAGAAATACAGAATACAAATACAAAAGTACTATAAAACACCAATGTACATGTGTTCTATTACGTGTTTCTCCTTTCTCTATTGGAATTTGTGGTTGAGCTGATGAGAAATCATCATTAATAGTATATACTGCTGCCAGCAGGAACACAGCAAGACCAATGGCTGTTGTCCCCTTAGGCACCATTTAGCACCTGAGCCCAACTTTGTTTTGTCCCCACATTACGGGGACAGAAGACAGTGCTGATGGAGAAAAGGAACACACCGTCAGGCTCCCACTTCCCATCACATTGCAATCACATGCCTGTGGCCATTCTGGAAGGATGGGAAGACAGCAATCAGCTGCTCCCACGTGCCCCATGGTCAGATCAGCATGGGGGCTTTCCTAGACAGACCCCAACACTGTGTACTGCAACAGTCACTAAAATTTGTGGGCATCCTGCACATGGAAACTTGCTTTTAAACTGTGGCATGACAATAGTTAATTACCAATGTCCTGTAACCAAGTAGTATGGGTACACAAAGCAGACCCAGTTAACTTATTGACTCCTCGTCCAGCCTCCTAAAAGATGTAGATTTACAGACAAAGGCACAAGGCACAGCTGAAACAAATACTAAGCAAGATTGCTCACTGAGTCTGCGGGCCCTGGACAAGGAATGTAGTTGCTTCTGAGACAGCTCCTGACTTACTAATCAGTACCACCTAGAGTCAAAGTCTCCTTTAAGAACTCTTAAGAGCTGTTATCAGTGATTCAAAAACTTCTTAATGGAAAAAGGAATTTGTAACATTTTCATCATTACTGTAAGCATTACTATATAATTTGGCAGTAGCTGCTAAAAAGAGATCTCCTTTCAAGGAAGCAGGACTGCTTCCCAATAGATTTGAGCTACACTCAACAATCAAGGCAATGGAAAGAAATAAGGGAAGGTGGAAACGCTGGCTATTCTACCAGCTGGACTACCAGCCCCCAAAAAAATTAGAAAAATGACTGTTTTAGTTGCATTAAACAGAAATTTTTCCACTGCTCTGTTCTCTCATAGTGAGGAATCACACTGGATTGATATGGTATCATCTGTATAGTTTTCAAAGAAACATAGTATATACATATATTTATGCACCCGTGCTCACACACATACACAGATACTCTACTGAAAGAGCATCAGTGTCACTGGTAACCATTTCCTGAATAGAAGTGCAGACTTCCAAAGCAGCAGTTCTGAAGATCTCCACTGAGGGCCCTCTACATATTATATCAAGTTACAAACCACTGAACATAAAACAGGATCCCTTTATTTTATCTCCAAGCAACCAGAGATGCTACTGGCAAATAAAGAATTTAGAAGTGCTAGGAATTTTTCTTTAATGATACTATAAAATGAAGAGATTTTTCTGAGCTTGTTTACCTGACTTATCTTCATTTTTTACTTTGATGCAGTACCAAAACTTATGATTTACCCTAAATAACAATGAAATTACAGTGCAATATCCCTATATAAATGGAAAACGTTCATTCTGGAGACTTTCCAAACTGTTTTTTGGTAATTGAAGTCAGAGAAGCTTCCATAATCTAGGCAATTTTCAGATGACTTAAAGTGCATTTCATTGATCAAACCCCTGACAGAAAAAAAAAGTGGCACAGAAAGGGAGGCATAGGCATCATTTTGTTAGGGAGGGCAGTAAATATCCAGGCATGAAGCCTGTACAGCTATTGCCAAATAGATTACCAGGTTTAACTTCTGAGTTCAAAAGACTTTGAAGTTAACAATTTTACAGATGAGGCGTGTTCTCCAGGATCATTGTAGTGCTTGCTTGTTATTCATCATTTCTGCTTTGTTGTAGCTACCTTTCTCACTTAGAACATAAAAAGATTCTGCATAATTGTGAAATCTCAGGAGAAATTGATGTGCAGTCCACTCCTCTCTTACCACATAGTTTAATGAAGACCAGGGTAGCTAACAGGTAATACCAACTGCTTGAAAAGCTGAGAAAATAAGTTTGAGGTGTATAGTATGTATTCACTAACAGGGCATTGCATCTTTTCATGTCTTGGCTAGGCATTTGTTTAGAACCACTGCAATGCTGAAGACAAACATTTGGTCTAGAGACCAAAAGAAGGACCTGATAATGCAGGTTGTCCCCCAGAAGCATTGCCATTCCTTCTTCCTGAGTGGTGTCTCTAGTAGCAAATTTAGCAACACCAGTCATGAAAAACTTGTCTGAACATGATTTCAATGAATAATTAGGAAGGTCCTATCAGTCTTGGCCTCAGAAGTAGGCTTTGGTCAATCTCACTGGAAAACAAGGAAGTGATGGGATTGTCATCATCTCACTTACAGGACTCGCAGAAAGACAGTTTCATGAATCAGGGTTGGAGTACTGCCCTTCAGAACTTCAACACTTCCGTAAGAGTATTTTTTGGGAGCAAAGAGGAAGGATAGATTTCTAAACAAAACAGAAACAAACAGTTTGGCGCAGCTTGATTCTAACTGAACAGTTTTCTGTTGTTTAGCTACGTCTCATTTTCCCTTAGATACTTCCTTACTGACTACTTAACTAGTTTACCACTTATCAGGTAATGCTGAAACTAACAGAACACTTGATTTTTCTTTTAACAGCTGCTGGCCATTGTCGACCAATTTTAGTCCAGCTGAGTCTTCCTCCTGCTTCAGCAGGAATCACCAGCTTATTTCAGTATCTTTTAAGACTGAGAAAATGCTATCAGCTTATTGTATGCATATGTTAATTTGGTAGTCTGGAAACACTTCATTGTGTAAATAAAGGAAAACTATGCACTGATCAGTAATATAAGGTACCAAATTAGACTAAAATCTTGAGATGAGAAAATAAAACAAGAAACAGTTAAATTGTATCACACATTTTGATTCAGACAAATGTTTCAATGTTCTGTAGCTTACTTCATCACCATCACTACTGGCCTTCTTTACAAAAAAGACCAGAAAATATGAATAAATTTATGGTGGCATGATACAGAATATGTTTCTATTTACTAACAAGCAAGCTAGAAAGACATTCCATAATACTATAATTTACAAGAAATACTGCAAGCACGGCCTATAGTCAGGAACACTGTTCTGAACCATTATTATATGTAGGTAGGTGTAATGCAGTATCATTAGCAACAATGTGCAGAAACTGTATTTAAATATCTAGAGATCAACTGATTTAAAGTTACTATTAGCATTTGTCCAGGATCTACTGGCTTTACTTTCTCCAAATAGAGTTACTGAATAGTATGATAGTGAAATGATACGTTTAAAATGAGAAACTTGTGACTGTGTGAAATCTGCTGAAAGGCATAGCTGACACAGCTCTAAACCTTGTAGTAAATTCCATGTGGATATTCTGTTTACTTGCAATATAGAAGTAGGTATAATATAAAGCTGTTACTTTATCAAGATGAATTTTTCTTACTACCCCTTCCATTACACAAGAAATAATATGCAGTACGGGACCTCAAAAATACAGAAAACCAGTCATTGGGATAGGGGGGGTAGTCACAGTATATAGAAAAGTAACTTTCCTATTAATTAAAAAAATCTACTACTGTAACAAAGAACAAAAAAAGCTTGTTAAAGCAGCAATGAAAAAAAGCAAAAAAAATATTACAGATGAGTGGGAGATTGCTTCATAATGGAAGTTTTGTTTATGGGTTACTTGTCAGAAAACTTGTCTCAACTGAAGCATCTTTAGAAAAAAACTCAGAACAAACGAGTAAGAAAGCACCATGACCAGATGATTTTCTCTCAAAACTTCTAAAGAAAATACAGCTTGAAACTGTCAAGCTATTAACTGTGATGTGTACTGTCTCATTTAAAACCATTAAATACAAAGACATTACTTCTGACCCAGGCATTTCTTGAGATGAGGACTGCTGGATGCAGTATTATGTATTTATTTCATTCCTTAAACATCTCCTATTAGTCAGTGTTAGAGCTAAGAGTTGGGGTTTGATGCTGTAACGCGCTGTTCCTACAGTAAGGAAAAGTCTTGCTGAAACAGAGTTACTTCCAGCATGACCAAGTTCATTTTCGGGCACCTCCAAACAAAGTAAAATCTTGACATTTAACTTCCCCAGCTAATTACAGTGCTTAAATTATTGATAAAAATAACCTTCAAGTCCTTTTTAGAGGAATGGATACTTTTCATATTTACATAAAAACCATATATGCAGACTAGAAGTCAATAGCGCAGTACAAACACATTGCTCTATTTTAGGCTGATATATATACAGAGTATTTTAAAATAAAAACAAAACTGAGTGCTTGATTCTGCCCTTTGGAAGATCTGTGTCTGTCCAAGCTGAAAAGGTCTCCACAGTCACTATGCACAATTAGGACAGCAGAACAGAGGCCAGATTTAGCCCTCCAAACAAAGAATTTCTAAGCCTGTCTTTGATTTTTCTTTCAGTTATTCCCAGCAATGAATGTCACTGGAAACCACAGTATACATTTTACTGCTTGTTACCGCTTATGTAAAATCACACCTAGCAAATATAAGCTAAAATCTCATTTTTTCCTTAAATATAGCACATTTGAATAGATATAACACCAAATTCTTACGTAATCATCAAAACATCACATACACTAATGACAAATACAGCATCATCCAGCTATTGCTGAACTAAACGGAAACCATTCACTGATTTTAATGTATTTTGAAATGTTGTTTTCATTACTGAAATCTATTTATAAAATGTATTAGTATGGGAAGAAGAATAGTATTAGGAAAAACTGTACAGTAAAACATCCCTGATTCCAGCTATTTTGGTAAAGTTGAATATGCATGTAATACCTAACTTACAAATTACAGAATCATTCCTCAAAATTTTTTTACCAACCTAACATGGTTACTGACAGTATACTCAGTCATGAGGCTGTGATATTTATAAAAAACTAATCAACTCAAATTTTTCCTCTGACTTTTCTACAATTTTGCTCTTACATACTTGTCTATATGCTTTCAAAGGTGAATGAATTCTTCAGTCTTCTTGGAAGCACAGCCTTTAGTATTTTGCATTAAAGCACTAATTGTTTATTCATTAGCAGCAGTACCTACAGGTTTCTCAGCTTATAGCCACAGACCTATAGTAGTCTGTGGTCTATATCTATCAGATATGTGAAAGACAACTGAGATAAACCTATTTCCAGCAGTTTTGCATTCTCTATACAGAACTCCAAATGACCACTGGAAAATCCATAGTTTCCCAAGTTGAAAGAAATTCATCTACTGTGGAGGGGACGTTATACAGTTAATGAGTGCACTGGTATATGTTTAGAACAGAAAGGACAGGAAAACTTGGGCTCTTGCCTCCTAAGGATTCCCTGTTTTGCCTTCACATCCAGAGAAAGGGTTATATATGAAGCTAATGTTTCAGGGTCACCTTACATGCTGAGTGTGACCCTGTGTTGGATCATCCGGCACACTGCTCGTCAGTTGAGGAAATGCCTCCTCTGGACAAATGTGAGCCCACATGTGCCCCTGGCCAAGGAAACTGAAGTGTCTTGCTTCTCTGTGACCTCTAAAAATTTTGTGCAGAGCAGGCATCAGCAGTATGCTCTATGATTAAGCAGAGCATGAGTGTGCAACCGATGACTGAAGAGACACCCAAATTTTAAGTTCATTGATAGCTGGTGAGATAACTCATCAGTTCATATCCTTCTCAAAATTTAGCTCACAGAAGAATAGATAAGCTTCCACTGCTTGCCCAGATAAAAGTAACATTGCTATGATGGAAATATCAACACGGAGCCTCCAGTCCCAGCTTTTTTTCTGTGCCACAGAAAAGCAAAATTAGCAAATAACTAAGTTGAAAAGAGCCTGAGTACATGGACTAACTAGAGTGCTGTAGGTCCTTTGCACTTGCTAGGGACCTATTTTGAGATTATTGGCTAATAATCAGACCGTCCATATCTCTCAATCACAAACTCCTTGAAATGCCGTACTGGAAACAGGAGTCTAATACAAAAGATTGAAGCTTCATAAATGTGGTACAAAATGGCCATATTCATTTGTATTTTGAATAGCCTCACCCATTTGAGGGATTTATGGTTTTACACTTTCTTCCACATTCAGCAAAATGTGATTTAAATGCTTGATAGAGAAGTTTGATGATCTGTTTCAGAATCCATCTCCTCTTCACATGAGAGATCTTCTGGCATGCACTTGGGCACAAATTTTTCTTTTCCCTGACTTATAAACAAAATTTAAAATAAAACACTGGCAAAAAAAATCTGCATTCCAAAGATCCCAAGTCTAAATAATGAACTAAATGTAAAAATTGTTCTTTATAACAGATGAAACATTTGAGTAGGAATGTTAAATGTTTTGTACTTCTGTAAACGCAAATTCAGAGGTATTTTATGTTTTTAGTAGTATCTTGCAAAGTCATATATCAAAGAGAATAATGACTTTACTATTTAACTTTTAATACTAAATGCTGGAGCATGGAATTTCAACTAACATTCCCGAAAACAGAATCTTGCTATCCAGAAAGCATGCTGCATTGGATCTTGCAATGGAAAGCTGACAATCGACCATTTTTCAACATCACCACCTTGAATTAAATATACCCTTTCATAGAGAAAATACTTATTTTCAAAGTACACATTCATAAAGCAGTGTAGCTACAAAATAATGCATCTTATGTTTCACTATATTATTTAAAATTACTTTTGTATTGATCAGTGTTGTATGAAAGATATTGATGCATCCTTGACAATTGAAAGGATTACCACTTTTTAACCATTAAAAACTAGCTATTATACAGAAGCTCTTAAGCACAGATGTTTAAACCATCTCTTTAAATACTTCCAGCATCCTCAGCCCGGAAATCTATAATTTTAACTTGGTTGTAGTGATCAATTTGCCTGAAGGTTCTCTCTACACATTTGTATTTTTTTTCCTCTATACTTGTTTAAAGGCAAGAAAGAGACAATTCTAGTATCCTTACAGTCCATGTTACTTAACCCTTCAGTGGAAATCCTCTATTCACTGAACATCCACTAGCATCAAGGCCTCAAAATCATTTGTAAGCCTTCGCCCTAGTTTCATTGGAACTGAACAAAGCACATTCAAGGCAATCTAACATAGCCATATATTTGTTCAAAGAACAGATCAACCTTACTCAGATTATTTATTAAAACAAGGTACCAGACTATAATACACCATCTTTGTGCAGTTGCCCTTTAAGTTGGTTTTCCTCCCATTAGCCTTTCAAGTTGTCACTTTTCTCCCGATATCTTCTGAAACACCCTTGTTCACAAACATGGACAAAGCGGACAAGATAAACCCATGCACTAAGTCCCTGTGCAGACACTAATTGCAATAATCAGTGCCCTTCCCCCCCACCCCCACTTACTTTGCATTTCTTCAGAAGATAGTTTATCTAATCCATGCTTTAGTTGATGAGCTAACTTTCCTGAAAGTTTCCATGTTAAAAAAAACACCTCTTGAATCCTATTTCACCTACACATTTTGTCTGAAATTAATTTCCTATCCTGCACTTAGTGCCCTATTCTTCCTGCTTCATACAATTTCTTAATTTTGAACAATTAGTAAACTATTAAAAAAAGGAAACTTTTAGCTTCCTTTTTATTTGCTT
Organism: Chauna torquata; assembly: GCA_013399475.1. NCBI lineage: Eukaryota > Metazoa > Chordata > Aves > Anseriformes > Anhimidae > Chauna > Chauna torquata. The sequence continues at coordinate 25,750 of VXAL01007046.1, forward strand.
GGTCCTCAAAAGTCCTTACATGATTCCAGAATTTGCACTGACCAATAAACAGAGGTACATGCGACACCATCCAATACCTCAGCCCTAGCACTCACTGAACGAAAATGAATGCTAAGGTCCTGTGTTTGAGCTTCCATACATATATTTAAAATAATTCTTTGGGGCTAATATGTAATATTTAGATCAATAGCAATATTGCTGCAAGGGTTTCTATAAATACACTGTGTAGCACATGGCCATGCTAAAAACACTTTCTGTGGCACCATTCCCACCAGCTGGACAGCTCACACAAGCGTATTTGCAAGCACTCAGCCTATCATGTTTTCTTTCGTTACGTGCGATTCCTGCTGAATGGGATGTTGCCTGCCTTGGGTTCATTCACAGATCACCTGTTCAAGGAAGTCACTGAACTTCCCACCGAACCTTGAGAGGTGCTTGTGCTACTAATACAACAAGCAGAAGACTAACATCAGCATTTTTAGATACACATGAAACACCACATGGAAGCTCGCTGTATCTTCTGAGACATCTAACGTTAACTCCCCCAAATTTCCTTCCCTACTGCTGTTTACCTAAATGTCACTGCTTTTGCTGTATCACTATGGGAACAGTGGCGATTCCTTCTGTTCCTATATTGCCACTACCCATCACTTTCTCTTCACCAAAATTCGCTGCCAAAATATTCTACGTTCAACCTTGAAATATAGCCTCTGACAACAAAATTAATGCTGAGTTTCTGGTGTTCACTAGCAAGTCAGCCAAGTCATTTCCAATTAAAGAGAAAATTAGGAACTGTTTTAAGAACTCCCAAGATCTCATTCTAGTATTCATACAAACCCCATCACCATATCTGAACATTTCACAGCCTCAAACTTTACTATTCCTATTGATATTCTTTTAGAGCTGAAAAAAGTTATAGGTAGGAAACAAACACTAAAAATATAAATAGCTTGTCAAAGAACACACAAGAACCTGGGGGCAAAGTAAAACAAGTGCTCATTCCTGAAGTTCTTGACTATATTACTCCCCTTCTCTTACCCTTTCCATTATGGCTCCAAACCATTTTATTTCCTTAACCAGCATAATTCAGTGTTCCTGTTACAGATTAGCAGTTCTGTTAGCATGAAAATTAATGAAGCCTTGTCCCTACAGCCTGGCATTGGTTGGTTAGTGCTGGTATGACACGTGTCTTGCTGCTGCAGCCTGCCTTTGGGGGAAAGATGGAACAGTAAGTTTCTCTCTTGATTTTCTCAAAAAAAACATTTCAAAAAAATTTTGAAACCTGTATTTCTGCTGTATTTGCTGGAAATCAGATGCTCTCTGAAGTTTCAGGGCTCAGAGATATTTATATAGCACATGACTGCAAGAGGGTTTTTTTTTTTCCCCTTTTTTTCCTCCTTTTTAATACGAAGGTCTTGTGAGATCAACCTTAGCTACACCACAACTTGTGATCCATGTATTTTTCATGCATATTAACACTCATAAACATACAGTGCTTAGGAAGACAGATGTGAGAAGTAGCTGACAGACTTTTACTACTAGGGAAGACAAAGTCCTTAAAAGCATCACAAACGCTGCCAGACTAGGTCTGCGCATGCTCAGTCTATGTTCAATCTGCATTAACTATGGGAATGTTAAGCTCGCAAAGCCTCCAGTGAGTTTCAGAGTTCAGGGTAAGGTCTTCTTATTGTATTAAGAATACAGATGGCAGGCATGTCTGGTCTTAAGATGGGCTTATGCCAACACATCCATGATAATGCAAACAAAATTGAGTCATTAACGAGTAAAATAGCATGGCCTCTGCTGAAACCATGTTTTAGGGCATTTCAATTAAATTTAATACTGTCATTACCATCAAGACAAAACCTGAAAAATTTCAGGTATCACTCAATTCACTACCATAATGTAGAGAAACTTTCTGTTCTGTACTATGCCTCAAGAGCGATGGCAGCTGAGGTACTTCTCACGACAGGAGACAGAGCTTGCTGCATTGCACTAAAGCAGGCCAGTCACAGAGACTTTGTATCTCGAAGTATTCATCTGTGCTCTAGCAGCCCATCAGAACACAAATTGTAGTAAGCATCATTTAAAACTGTGAGACTTTTAGATACAGTTAAACATTGTACTTTATTATTGATTTTTTTTTCATTTTTTTCCTTCAGAGAGGAAGGAAAGAGATGGAGACCTTCTCTGAAGAAGCAAGAGTACGAGATAAATAATTTGGTAGGTTTTATTTCAGCTATTTCATTTGCTACAGCAAGAAAAAAATTATTGAAAGAAAAGCTACCTGAATTCACAACTATTAGGTCATCTTGGGATGAAGATAATTATTCAATTCAATTATTCAATAATTACTTCAATACCAAATCATGATGAATAACTGACTTAGGCCACATTTCATCTATGTGTTTTAAAGGAATCTGTATCAATATTTGGAAAAAAAAAAAAAAACTAAGTAGTGGCATCCTAA
>VXAL01007046.1:28970-42421 GCA_013399475.1 Chauna torquata
AAAAAAAAAAAAAAACTAAGTAGTGGCATCCTAATAAATCCAGAATGAAAACTTCACTAGCAAAACTGATAAACATAATACAGCTTTGGGGTATTTGCTACGCAGTTCCCAGGAAGGACTGCATTTTTCTGATTAGCTGAGTGGCATGAGATGCAATCTTGCTGGAGGCTGCTACACCACTGGACAGCAACTCTAGCTACTGTCAGCCAACCCAGAAAAGGATAATTATTAAACAACTGAACCTTATTAGTTAACACTTACGTTTATGTTCTTACATTTGAAGCAGCTTTCTGGTCATTATGTCATACAAATTTAACTGACTCTATATGCACCTTTGTGTCACTTGATCTTCTGCAAAATTTCACTGAAACCCAAAACGATATTTCAGTACAATATACTTAAGCGGTCAAGCACTACTTGTTTTGCACCAAATGAGAAGAGGACATACCCAAAAAAACTGGTCCAATGAATCTTTGGGCTGAACTATTATGTTCAATTAAGATATTAAATATTAGTCTCTTAGAAAACATGCAATAAAAATAAGTTTGTGGAAAGATTTAACTCTGGTCTTATGCAAGTTCTTTGTCTGGCATCATCCCTTCTGCTATACCAACCAACACTGTATTATGTGTTATTTACCACACCAACAAATATGAAGATTAAGATCTTTGATGATGATATTAGCATAACCTCTAATTCAAGCCTTCCAAAACTGTAAGCAGCACTCTACCCACATGAATATGCCCATGATAATAGGCAACAGTAACTAAGGATTTAAACACTGCTTGAACTTTTAGCCATGCAACAAAAGTCAAAATGTATTGGCATAATACCTTTTAATAAGAACAAAATACTGTTTCATAAGTAAATCCACACAAACTAATCAGTCTGCTCAATCTGCTCATCACTTCAAAGTTTTATATTATCCATCACTACAGAATTATTCTAGAATGATACTACCTACTAACATTGAATCGCCAAATGATGCACCTTGGCCAGTTGCGTTCATTTCATTCAAAATGTTATTTTCATAGTTAAGTTTTGAGCATAAATCTCAAATTTTAATTTAAAATTTGGCCACAAACACTGAAATCAAGCACCAAGATTTCTGAGAAGAATCACACTGTTTAGTCAAGGCATTCTTCAAAACAAATGGAACTCTAAAAGCACTTTTCTTCATAAAAATAACTATGAAAAACATGAACAACTAAGTTGCTAAATCAGTGCTACCACGTGAATTTTACACAAGTGAATACTAAGGACATGCTCTCAGCCTTCACCAAAAGGCAGGTGTGAGGGACAGTATTTTAGTTGTAATTCATTAAATGAGTATTTTATTGCAGAAGATTATACAATAACCAAAGAAGACTAGCACTGAAAAGCAAATCCATCTTCATTAATATTCTCCCCCTACCTCTGTAAATTCACTTAACCTTTCTTTACGGCCCTGTCCTTCCAGATGGCCCAGCAGAAGTAAACGGTTTTGATGCTTGACAGCAGGATAAAATTTGAATTCTTGCAAAATGAATGATAAAGCAAATCACACATTCAATTAACCATCACTGAATACAGTTTGCCATTAAACCTCACCAGATTAGAAAATACATTATAGTTTATCTTAACGGGCGCATGAGTCTTTTGAAGCAAGCAGGGACTGGCTTTTCAAAAGCACCCAGAACTTCTCCATTTCTGCTCAAGTGAACTACGCAAGTGAACAGGTCTGAACAACGCTTCCAAAAGCCATGGATCCAAACTCTGTAGGATTTCAAGATACGGCACTCACCCACACAGACAAAAAGACAAAAAACAGGTCTCAGTGCGTAACATGCTTCTTACAAGAAACACCTTTTGTCAAACATCCCTATTCTGCATAGCCTGGAGTTTTTAAACAGCTGTTGTAAAGCAAATCCAAATAATATTTGACAATCTACTTTCAGCATGGCACTGATACATGGCAACATCTAAAGATTCTCTATTGTATGTGTTCATTTTATGAGCATGCTCCGGAATCAATTTTCAGGCTTTCCTTTAGCATAAAAACTATTGTCAAGGAATAAAACTGTAGATTAGAATTTTGTTAAATATCCATGCTTGACATTGGAGTAAATTTGTAATTCACATGGTTTACATAGTCAGTGAACTTGCTTCATAACCTCAGTTCATTCACGTTTTTTCAGAGCATCTAAAAATCAGCTTGTACTCTCACTATTCCAATAGTCTGTACGAGAAGTACAAACTTCTCCCACTCATCTTAAATGCTTAAACTTTAATGACGACAATTTTTTTTATGTCAGATCTAACTACTTTCCCACCAACCATTCAACTGTTACAGAAACTGATAAGACTAGTTGGTATATTTGGAAGGACACAGATTTATATTTATTGGGATCAGCCTACACTTGAACGTTTTGCAGACATACCTCCATCAAGCAGGGAGTAAGGGCAAAAAGAGGAGGCAACAAAACCCCACAGCTCTTCCCAGAACAATTAAACTAATAAAAAAACATCTATGAGTGTGGCACTAGTTTGTTTGGGAGACTGACTTTAGGCTATAATAGAAAAAATTCGTTCTGTTATATTTCCCTAGGCATTTTGCCAGTAAAGCACTACCAGCAACTCTTTTTAAGGAGAGGCAAGCCCCGAGTGGGAAATCCCCACCGGAACAAGCCTGCAACTTCGAACATGGAAAAATCATTTTCTTTCAAATGGGAATGATTAAGTACATCTTTTTGTGGGGCCTTCTGGTTTGGATAACTGGATGACTATCTCCTTTATTTAAAAATGGGAAAATATTTTTCCAATATCATTACCTAAAACCTGTAAAACTAAATTGGGGACCTCCATTTCATAACCTTGCACACTGAACAGACTTTTTTTAATCTATGCTGAAACAGCCAGATCCTCAGTTGTATTGGGACACACAAAAATAAGAGTAACAAGGCCTAGTCTGTTATTCCCAAACCCCTACAGACCCACAAGTGACCCTTCTACCAGTTGGAAATTGCCAGTCATCTTGGTTACATCTTTCTTCCAGGAATGTCCCTTTTCCTAAGCCAGGGAATGAAGTAAAATTTCTTTTTCGTTCACCACTAAAGATGGACTTCACATATATATTCAACTCTCTTCACCAAGAAAAATCAAGAACCAGCTGTTTCATGCTACTAGCGTAGTGCAGAGCAGAAAGTAGGCCTAAGAACTGGCTGCAGGACAAAGTGGGTGTAAAATGCTACCAATTCAGAATTTTTCTTTTTACTTTGCAGAAGTGTGCATTACAACACAAAAGTTTTTAGAAAACTATGACCTGCACTTATAGAAGTCAAGCCAATCCATAACAATTTGCTAATGCATACTATTGGAAGTTTTGGGCTGGCAGCAATATAAATAAAACTGAAATATGAAGATAGGGCTAAGCAGAGCATTATAATATTTCTAAATAATCCCCTTGCAGAAATGTCATCTATTAAGGAATTCTTGCAGCTGTACAAAGGTTACTTGCCAATGTACACTGTCTCACCAGATAACCAAACAGCTTGATTACTTATTTTTAGCAAAATAAATCAGACTGCTGTAGTTGTTGAACAGTTACTTCTCGTTTTTTAGTAAAAAAAAAAAAAAATAGATGCCAGGGTAATCGAGGTACAGAAAAAGAGATCCACAGAAGAGAGACCCAGGCCTCAAAGCTCCCTCAGCTGAAAGAGGGAACACAGCAAATACTGTAAATGTAAGTAGAATTTTTTCTAAAATACATCACAGAACAATTAAACAATACATTATTTATTAAATACGGTTAAAATCAATAACATTCTACAAAAATATTTTCAGATATGTACAGAGGATAACTAGGTGCTCTGTACAGAAGATAACTAGGTGCAAGGTAAAATCCAAAAACCTTTTCAATGGGTGGATTAGTCATGTGGCCTTAGGACTGAATGAGTCATGGGGCTGCTAATGAGATAAGGATAGGAAGCCTGACACTAAGTCAGGAGTTCAACTGGTTCTTCTCAGAGTACTCTCCTGCTGTGACCTAGATCGAAGGCACAACTAACAGTTCAGGGACAACACTGGCTTTCCTATTGATGGAGGTCACTGAAAGATCCACCTAAATCTACTTACAGAGGAAATCTTTGCCTTAAAGACAGAATACAAACAGTACCTTTCTGTAGCAGTGTCCCTCACTATGGCTCTCCCAGTGTCAACTGCCTCAGAAAACTTGGAGAAAGAAAAGGTGTCCGAGGCCATCAGCTCTGTAAGTACAGGCTGGGGACACCTTTTAATGCAGAAGGTCATCTTTCGAGATAGTTCCCCACTGACAACCATAGTCAGAAACAAGGCTCAAGAATCCTGTTATCATTAAGGTCAAGCCCTCTGTGTCTGTGACTCTGCAGTTACCAATTTGCTGTAATTTATGCAAATCCTTAGAAATGCAGGCCTTGAATCTCTTCAAGTAGAACAGTCTCACCAGTGAAAACCTTTGGAGCCTAGACAGAAGAGATGCAATACATCCAAAGCAGACTCAACTCAAACTTCAGGGGTCTAGTTTTCATAGACTCAGCATGGATGCCTTATTGTTCATGTTTACTTTAAAAAAAGGAAAAGAATAACCAAAAGTGTCTTGATCACAACAGAAATCCATACCTGTACTGTGCCAGTCTGCCTGCACACTGAAGTAGGAAAACAGGTGCTAGTCTGACCAATGGGAAATTAAGTAGGAGGCAAAGCAGGAGGTGGTAAGAGAACACAACATGGTACAGCAGGATGATGCAAGAAAAAAATGAGGTGGGAGAGCGAGATAGAGCAAAGCATGCTCCAGAAGAGGACAAACCAAAGAGTAAACACAGAAGGAAGCCAGAGTGCAGAAACAAAACATAACTTCCTACTCATTTCTTTTTCTTGTTAACAAATACAAAAGACATGAAGAGAAATAACAGATGAGGGGGGGAAAAAAAGCAGAAAAGGTAAAAATAGAAGAAATATATATGCAGGAAACTCATCCTGCCAGAAACAGCTTCTTATCAAGCTCAGACAAGAGACACTGCCAAAAGAAGAGCTGAATCAAGCATGGAAAGTTCAGATCACTTGAAACTTCAAGGCAGATGAAAAAAACTACATTGAAATCTGAATGAAGTAGTGAGCTTATGAGGATTTCAGCCCAGAGTAAACTAGCCCTGTTCTCCTGCTGCAGCAGAAAAAAACTTCTCTGGATCACTAATGGCTTCTCCCATCTACTTGGAGAACAACTGTGCCCACTTGTGAAAACATCAACTGATTAAGGACTGACCAATGTCATGGTTTTGGCTGGGATAGAGTTAATTTTCTTTGTAGAGGCTCACACAATGCTGTGTTTTGGATTTTTGATGAAAATAGTGGTGATGGATTTGGTTGTTGCAGAGCAGTGTTTACATAGAACCAAGGACTTTTTTGCTTCTTGTGCTGCCCTGCCAGCGAGGAGGCTGGGGGTGCACAAGGAGCTGGGAGGGGACAGGACCAGGGCAGGTGACCCAGACTGACCAAAGGGATGTCCCACACCATGTGACGCCATCCTCAGCAATAAAAGCTGGGGGAAAGAAGGAGGAAGGGGGGATGTTCAGAGTGATGGCAGAGTGATGGTGTTTGTCTGCCTAAGAAACCATTATGCGTGATGAGCCCTGCTGTCCTGGCAGTGGCTGAACACCTGCCTGCCCACGGGAAGCAGTGAATGAATCCCTTGTTTTGCTTGGCTTGCATGCACAGCTTTTGCTTTACCTAGTAAACTGTCTTTATCTCAACCCATGAGTTCTGGCACTTTTATCTGCCTGATTCTCTCCCCATCCCACCTGGGAAGAGTGAGCGAGCAGTCACGTGGCACTTCGCTGCCTGCCAGGGCTAAACCACAACACCAATTAAGTAGAATTTGGGATCAAGTTCACTAACTTTTTAAAGTTCACTAGTCTGTATTGTCATTCAATGCAGAATAGACAAGCCTGACAGAACTGCTCCATTCAAGGAAGAGAAGATCCCTTCCTCCTGCCTCTACCAGCACACACCAGAAACACGTCAAGGTGTTTTCTGAATAAACTTTACCCCGGAACACAGAACTGTAACACTGGTAAGTGGTCAACCACAGTCCATTCTGAATTTAACTCAGCACTTCCGATTTGTTTGAAATGCATTGCTCCATATCATCCAGTACTAACACAATTCTTGAGAGAGAATAAGGATGACTGTGAATCCACTATGCAGGAAAATAACTGTAGTGCACTCTCTACTCTTAGAGAATGAGAAAAACGCAGAACAAGAATCTAAGCTTGTCTACTCAGAAGATGAAAAGACAAAAATACATGTAATGAAATGGACTGCTATCCTGCCACATCAATGATTACCATCTGCTGAAATTACAAGTCACTGATATCATGAAGCAATCTGTCCTTGCTTCCTTAAAAGTTATGTATCTCATACTCAAAAACATCAATAATCACAACTTTAATCTCAGCAAAGACGAGTTACCAGCACAGAAACACACAGTTGTCCCATCCTTACATTTACTTTGCATCATCTATTTTCTATTAAATGTCTACTATTCCAACAGCAAGGGTGTGGAGCTTTCTCGCAGAAACCTTAAGATATTTAAAAGAAGCCAAAATTGACTAAGAATCAAGAATAACAGATAAAAAAAGGACATATCTTGCTTCAATACATAAATAAGCATACATTTGATTCATTCTCTCATAAGACACATCTACCTGTTTCTCAAAATGTTTTTTACATTTTGGGTTAATTTGTCCTAAACCTTCTCTTGCTATTACTGTTGCAGAGAATATCTTCTGCACGTTGAAACATTCATGAGAAAGTAACCACTGTTTGAGCTGTCCCCATGCTTAACTGCTTGGCTTGTGGTCAGTGTTTCACTGGCTCAGTCACAGGCAAAGACAAACTCAGAATTTGTATCTCAGGTTTCTGTCACAGGTCTTGGAAATTCCATGATGCAGAAGCTCTCTTCTAACATCACAATGGAGAGTAACTGTTCTGCACCCACACCATGAAATGCAGTTGCCGTCGTGAACTTCCTGAAGTCAAAGAATGAAGACTTTGCTCAACTTCTAACACATGCAAGCAAGTCTTCTCCCTAGCCCACGCAAAACTGGAAGTTTCAATTTCTAGTTCCCAGTTACCCATGCTCCATCGCTTTCTGCCCTCTTGTACCATTGCTCCCTCTTCCCATGGCTGATTACAAAATATGTAGATTTTGCATTTGTTAATTTGTAAATAGAAAAATTAAGTATTTGTGTGTCTGGGCTTCTTTTTTTAAATTAAAAATATATGAGCCATTTCAGCTGGCTGATAGAAAACAGTTAATCTATTCAACTCAATGAAGCAATATTGATTTATCCCCTGAGAACCAAGCCACAAATATAATATCCATATGCAAACTAAAATTTATAAAGCTGAGCTTTGGGGGTTTACAGAATGAGGAAGGGAAGGCACTGGAAGTAGACTGTGTTCCTGTTCCTCAGTCTGGTCTCCCCCCACAAGACACGAAACGATGCAAGTGCTGCAATCCATACAACATCAATGGATGCCTGCGTCCAGAGAAAGGAAAGGGTGAAGGGACTGTGCAGTTGATGGCGCTGCAAACCTGGATTGGAAGTAGATAAGGAGAGTATCTTATTTCCCTCAACATTTGAATTTAAGCCAGAATGGGGTAATCTCCCAGCAAAATCAAACTGGCAAGGTAGGGCTTATAGAAGAGAACATGTCTATATGCTGGTGACTAAAATCCTGCCCAACCTTACTCATAAATTTAATAGTTATTTATAAGATTTGGTCTGTTTTGTAGACCAGTATCAAAGAAGATCTGAATATTACTCAAGAGCATAGTCTGCTTCCACTACAACACAACTGACACCCCTCTGTCTCAGATAGGTATCTGTATGTACTCTGCAGGCATCAGGAAACTCATGCTCAAACATGTTCCCAATTAAGCTTGAAGATTTCTAAGTCAGCTCCTATACAATATGGCTTCACATCGCACTTGAATCCACACTACAGGTTTAACAACGGAAGCTGAACTACACTACCAAAAATGTCAACAAAATCCCAGAGAAAGACGTACGGACCTAGATCAACGGTTAGTGTATTTTATGATGTAGAACCCTAGTCATAAGGAAAACCAATACTGCTCAGGCCAGAACAATTTATTTTATTAGATCAGGTAGACAGGATGTGCCTGTATATTCCCTTATCCGGCTCAAGTCTGCCCTAGCACATGACAGTACTTGAGCAAGCCTAGTGGAATTACTCAAAATTAACATCAGTATAAACAAGAGGCAAATTTAAATGGACAAGTTCTAAACTGTAGGTACAGCTGGGGGTGTTTGAGACCCTTTCCACTTAAAATGGATAAGGATTTCTTACTAAAAAAGTGTAACATATTGTTGCTTAGACCAACCTGTCCACATTAGTTAATAAAAACATCAGGGACAAAAATGTCCATTTCTTTCTAAATGCTAACACATTGTAAAATTAGGTTAGATACCAATCTAACAAAACTAACGCTAAAAACTTTTATTTCAGAATGATTAGCCTCTGACACAAGTGACTGATTTACCCTTTTCATGCAATGCTTTATGAAAGCACAACTGCTTAGCAGATCTATCAGTGGATTGGCAGCTGTGCAGATTTGTGCCCTGAATTTCTCAGAGGCAGAAGGAAGAGAAGTCTGTTGGTTGGCTAGATACAAAGCTGCATAAATCATTCTTTACATTGACCTGATTTATTCTGCCTTTTGCCAGCATTTTTCATTGTCCATATTTGCTTTATCTTTATCAAGATGAAATGGATCATATGAATAGAATAATTACTTTCAGGAAAATAAACAAGCTTACACACCACAAAAGGCACAAACATCTTCAAAAATAGAAAACCTTGCACAAACTTAAATTTTCCATCCAAAGTAATCCCAAACTGCCTACTTACTGATTTGGCATCCAATCTTTGTTCTGAAGACACCCTCCCCACCCCCACTCCAAACAAGTCACACAGATTTTCAGAACTCACAGGACTACTGAGGTCTACTTCAAAGGTTTTTTTTTTTTTAGTATAAACAATGAAACTACTCCAGTGTAAATTCAAATCACCTTTGAGTGTGATAGTCTCTATAACTATTAATAAAGTAGAGAGTAGCAACAAAATTATTTCTCACGATATTTTCAAGTACAACACTGTTGGTAGAGCTGTATTTCTTCAATTAAAAATAGCATACTAAAGTACTCATTGCGATATCATCTCTTTTTAAAAGATTGCTTATAACAGCAGTAACTGCTTTTAAAATTCATTGATATTAAAACTTTTAAGTGTATTGCTGCAAAGTTTCCCACCATTCCTTTGTATTAAAGTCTAAAACATCATCTAATATATACAGCTAAATAACACCATTAAATATCAAAAACAGATTAGACAAGTATACTAGAAAAGCAGTAAAACATCAGGACTGAAAGACATGTCAGAAACAATCAAAATTCAAATCAAAGTTTAATACCACACAAACATATATATATACACACACACACACACACACACACACGCAGCATAACCTTAATTTACTTTCTCTTCAAAAAAATTGTAGTGCTGAAAAATTTGATTTTAAGCACATGACATAAGGGAGCACATATTAAAACTAAAAATAAAGCAATTCCATATTCTGAATACATTTTATTTGAAAGTTTTGCTGCATACCAATTTGTTTTGACTACAATTTACACTTAATACAGTCTCAAACACTAGCAGCTGATCTTGACCATCAAGATAAAAGAAACCAATATAAAATAAAAGTTCAAGAGTACTTACCAAATTATGATTAGTTGAATTAGAATCATCTTCTGGGAATGGGATGTAAACAGCTAAGGCCACACAATTGGCAAAAATAGACAGTAGTATAAATACGTCAAATGGTCTGGAAAATCCTGTTAAGGAATTCGTGAATTTCAAGTATCTACTAACTTTTAAGCCTAGTTTTCCTTTCAGTTTCACCACTCACACAGGTCTTACTTTTAAGGCAATCTTTTGACTGATAACTGTGACAAACACTTCATCTCTTTCAGTTATATCACTATACCATATTACTTTCCATCGCAACGATGTTTCAATATCCTCTTCTTTTTTGCAAAAGGAAGAAAACTATTACTCTTGCTCCCACAGAACACTTATTAAATTCTAGAGATGAACTTACATACTCTTAAACCAATATGCAGGTTATCATGTTGGGTAAGGAATACTCACAGAGCCATTCTGTCTTCATATATTCACATAAGTCTTACTAACAAGAAGAAATGCGTTTGTCCAAAGGAAGAAAATCATTTGGGATCTAGTTCAGAGTAAGATATGAGAACGATTCCCAGCAAATCACTGTTGTCCTCCTGTATGAGAGCTGGAAAGTTGTATAACAGGCACAGGAAAACTCTGAGCCCCTGTTCACATCTTGGACAGCTGAACTCCTGAACAGTTTTGCTTTGACCAGAACACATGAAAGTTTAGGTGAGTAGACTGGCTAATAATACATCATTACTGGCTTCGCAGCCATACATACTGAGAGGCTATGGGCTTTCACACAGGATGGCATGAGCTACAGCTACACTTTTAACACCATGTCTGGATGACAGCTGTTGAAACCTGGAGATATTTTTCCTCCAGGGGAATCAAAAGGTATTTCTTAAAATTCATCCTTATGCAGTTCATCCTTCAGCTTATCGTCAATCTTCCTTTCACTGAAAAATATTTCATTATTTTCTTGTAACTAAAAATATGGAGTTACCCAGATGAGACTACTTGTGGAAGCTTGGGAATGAAGTATTTGAGGCTTTAGCTATGATTTTTGACCTTTTTTCCCCCCTCTCAATTCGATGCACAACTTCTTAGTATATGTCCATAAAGTTCCCATAAAAGACTGAGTGAAAAGTACTAAATATAATCATGGTTCCCTCAAAAGCATAATTTTGTCAGTTTATAATATACTTTTTCTGAAGAAAACACCCATTAAGCCTATGTGTCCATCAAGATCTTTTAAATTTTGTTGGCAACACAGTTTGTCACCTCCAGGACTGAGTTTACATTCAGAAAAGTCTATCAACATCAACAGCCATTATGTTGTGTACAAAATAAAGTTAGAACACCCATCTTAACACCACAGAATTCTCCAGACTGAAATGAACAAAAAAAACCACTGCAAAACTGACAAGCTTGTTTTATGATCTAGTGCTACTGGGACAAACTTTGCCCTGAGTTATTCCACTCTGGATCCATAGTAATTTCATATAACTGACCTTAGACAAGGAGAGGCCAATTTACTGAAATTAGTTGGACTTCTACCAGTTTAAATGAAAGTGGAATCTGTTTCATTATCTTCAATTATGTTCAAAGAATTGAAAAAACAAGCCCTATAAATGAGGAACACTTCCTATTGGAGATGGTTGGGTGTTCTGTTTAAAATAACAATGAGTTTCACTTTGGTAATCTGTTCTCTTGATCAGCTGTTTGCTACAGGGATGTTGCCATGGCTAACAGGCAAACATTTTTCTGCTTGTACTTCAACAAGACTTCATTTTCTATTTCAAATTTTTTCGTGAGAATTAAACAATATATCAAATCTGCATGCCGTTTGTTCTTCCACATCACAACCACCGAATTGAAGTTAAAGCAACCCTTCCCAGCACAGACATCATCATGAGCACAGGCCAGTATACCTGATCTCTTATCTACAGCTGTACACACTCCCAGATGTTTGGTGGTAGACATATGTTGTAAGAGTTCGGAAGACTAATGCAGTTTAGACATTTGTATGTAATTCTAGTGAATCCTTAGCTTAGTTAAAAACCTTCCTCACTTTTAGCAATTGGAAAACAACATTTTAAAATCATTTCTACATCTGGCCCATCTGCCCTAACAGTAATACACCTGATCACAGCATGGAAGATAAGGTTTTGACATGTTAGGTCATCAAAGGTCATCTCCCAATTAACACTGCTAGATGCACTCCTATCAATTCAACCTTATTTGGAAGGGCAACAAATGGAATATAGAGATTTGATGGAGTATAACATAAGCCTGTAAATTCCGAAAGTTCTGAACATGTTCCCCTTCTCTAAGAAAAAAAGGAACAGCTATGAGCTCTTCTCTGTCTTTGAGGTACTTACTTGAGTGAAATGATACTCTGCATCCTTATGACAGGGATTAAGAGGCTATCAATAACAGCAATTTACACAAAATTAACTACCATTAACATTAATGAGAGTTACCAGCACACAGGTAAGTGAACTAATGTGTTAGCTGTGACACTATCAGAGACATTGTAAGACAATTTCCTTGATACATCTGGAAAACTCAAGGAACAGATGGTAAAAATGAAACCGCATCAAAGGATACTTCCATTCTACTAGACTAATGCAGGCTCTTCGTATTGGGTTGTTCAGGGATAAACAGAAAAGGGCACGGGGTGGCCGACTATTAGATGTATTACCCTGTTTTTTGCTCTTGGCATATTGCTGGCGTTTTCTTTGGGACAGAGATCCTACAGGCTGGGTTGTGGTGGTACTCATATTTTGGGCAGCCTTTGCTTGTCTAGCAGCATCAATTGCAGCTTGCCAAGACAGAACAGTTTGCTTGGATGGTGCTGAACTGTTCGACTGAGTAGTTGGTCCGTCACCAGGGAGAGGAATTCTGGTGCTACTTGCATAGTTCACCTCTGTGAGAGAAAAGGAAAAAAAAAGTACTTGTTTATAACTTTCTATGCTAGAATGTGTCACAGTGTTTTTGACAAAAAGATTATTTTAAGACTTCTTGATGGTGTGATGCTTATATTATACATACACTAAGCACAAGTGTGTGCACATATATATGTAACCACATATATATACACACGATTGAACACACACTCATATGTATGTGATTGAACAGTAGCCGAAAGGTCTCAGGAATCAGTATAACAACTTCAAGCTTAATCTAAGTGTCAGGACAAGTGCTACACAAACACTTCACATTTTGATTCTTCTACTTTTTTTTTTTTTTTTATATATCACAAACTGGATTGCAGCTTTCCTGTCACCACATTTATCCAATAAAACATACCTCCTCCTAATGATCAACTCTGCTGTAGAACCTTAGCATTTACTATTTCCTCACTCCATACTGGTCAAAAAAGTAGTTGTTTAAAATTCTTACACATTTTTCAACTGAGAAAAACCAACACTATCCCCCCACACCCCCCAAAAAAACATAATATCCTGTAAGCAAGTTAAATCTTGCCCTCTCCGCATTCTCAAAGAAAAGCACATGGATGCCTCCCACAAGGCAGAATACAACACTGCCTGGTGGTAAATATGTTCATAAACCTCTGGTATCTTCCACACTAGAAATTATACCCATCAAACCACTGTAAAGGAATGCTTTTTATTCCTTTTTGTTTGTTTGTTCAATTACTCCCC
>VXAL01007053.1:5779-16106 GCA_013399475.1 Chauna torquata
AGAAAGAAAGAAAAAGAAAATGATCTGTTTTCCAAGTAAGGCATTATGTTTACACCCTTTCTACCCTACCAAGTAGTTCCAATTAGAATCCTGCTAGAGCAAAGCTCAATGCAACTTCAGGCAGTTAGTGATTCTGAATAATCTGGACCTAAATTTAAATGATCTATACAAAGAAAATAACCTTAATTATTACTGTACTTATGTATCTATTTTTTTTTTTCTTCATAGTCACTTGCAACTTCACTGGAAAAGACGTAAAAGCCTTATCAGCTATGTTCCATAACCAAGACCTGTAGCAGAGGGCTAGGAGAGTCATACATATGCTCAAATCTGGATTCACTAACTTTATTCCCTTGAACAGGACCAGAAAAGTAAAGTAAACCACAGAGGAGCTGAGATTATATATCCTGCATGCTCCATGGTACAATTTCTAACATTATCTTAGAACTCATGCCTGTGTGTTTTCTGGAAGGTGATAAATATCTACTAGCTAACTACTCCTTTTGGGGGTGAGCAGAAACTTTTTTGGGGGAGTAAAAAAGAAGTTAAGAGTCAGGATAGAGTCTTTAAATAGCAGACCCTGAAATCTTTGGTTTAATGCTACAAAAGTGACAGTACTGTCTTACCTTCATGTTATTATGTCTCAGCCTTTGCGAGTCTGAACTCTAAAAACAAAAGTCTGTCTTTGTCACTGGTTGGTAAACACAGAGAGAGGTCCAAAGGTGATAGAGAATACCAAACAAATATATATTCCATAATGGAGGGAACTCTTGAATGGAGGAAGCTGTTGAACAACAGGGAGAAAAAGCAAGGTGTGATTTATTTTTGAGATATTTAATCATTTTTAGAAATTAAAGTCAGGTTTGATTCAAACGTGAAGAATATACTACATGCACTTTTGAACACAACCTGGAAGCTGATGTGAAGACATTAGATAATCCATCAGAGGGCCGAGGCTGCTTGGAAAATGCCATGAGGCCCTGAGTTGAGTTGGCCCTGGCTGGGCTGAAGCTCTAAGGACAACCATACTAGCTCAGGGCTGACTCTGGAGAGGTCTTTCTTACTCGGTGCTTGAACTACAATCACTGCAGGTTGCAGATTCCTTTGAATGGAAAGTATTACAGAACGGGAGATGGATATTCTCATACCTGGAGCCCTGTGCATGTAATACAAGGGTGCAGATAGTGGTGGTTAGTAGAAGAATGTATTGCCCTCATTGTGTTCTCACAATGATACATCTAGGATGATGTTTAAGATTAATAAAAAAAAGACACTTCAGGGGTTGAATTCTTATGTAAATCAATAATAAGCTTCCTGTAACCCTACATTTGTTCATTCCCTCCCTCCCATCAAGCTTTAACACAGTATCATTAAACAAAATCCCCAAATTCATGAACAGTGAAATGTTACCCACCACAAATAGCCAGAAGACACGTTTTAGTATACAGGGATCCCAGACTTGCATTTGAAGCAGCATTAAGTTTAGTTTCAAAAATGACTCCTGGAAAAAAAAAAAAAAAAAAAGTAAGAATAACAGGCTAGTTGAACCTCCACTTTTATTTGGACTGTGAGGAAGTAGTCAGTCTGTGTGCTCTTTTCAAGCATTTTATACATTGGAATATTTAATTTAATTTAATTTAATTTAATTTTAATGAGGATATCTCTGTCATACATGGATTAGATTAAAACTATAGGTTTTGCTTACTGAATGAAGTAGAAAATCTGCCTTTGATACCTGTAGAGATTAATTCGATTGAAGAAGAAACTCATAGGTACACAATTTCAATCTTGAAAATAAAATAGATAATTTTTTTGGAGATAATACTACTTGGTATTTTTACACCATTTTAATTCAAAATTACTTCAAATTAATTTGATTTTGGTTGTTATACTATGAGTAATTGGGGTTTTTATTTCCACGTTTGGTAGCTGCTTGGAAATGATGCCAAAGAGAGGCAGTCAAACTAGTACATAGTCATATAATCTAGATTCACTTTAAAATAGATCTGCTGAGTTGTGCTTGGAATGATGCAGGCATAAGTGGAAGAAAAAAAAATATATGTAGCAAAATAGTTTCAAAGTTTTGGGGTATGTAGCAATTTCTGGTAGATGCTGGGATATTTTTCAAGTAATACCACATTTCTTTTGATATCTGACTGACTTGCTTTTCATTTTTATTTATTTATTTTTTCATTAATAATATATCATATTACTTACCCACTCTGCCTGCTAAGACTTCCCAGGGTTTCTTTTCAAGACCAGTTTCCACAGAGATATCCATGAATGCCACCTACATCCTGTCAAACTCAATAGCATTGAAACTCTCAACAGACATTAGTTTCTTCACTGGATCAAGATGGAGAGCACTCAATTTCTGCTGATTTTTTCCCCCCAAAGCTTGACTTGCTTCATCTTCTGTGCCCAGCTAAGAGTGCATAACCCATATTTATCTTCCTCCCAGAGAGCTCAGAGGCAAGGCATTCCAGCCAGTAGTCCACTGATACTATGTTAGTAGAAAATTTGTCTCCTTTACTTTTTCATTTTTGTTTCTTAAGGGACACTTCCAGATGCAGGCAGTACTTCCACTCTGTTATAAACTGGATTAATCTTACTGGGGTAACAGTAGTTCAGTACTGAGGTTTTCTTTACGACCCTTAGCTCTCCTGAGAACGGATTGTTCAAAAAGGGTCACTACAGAGCTGGTGAGAAAAACAAGTTCAATGCCATGAAGTCTGATATTTTGGCACTGGAAGCTATAGTTTTAAAGGCCAGCAAGTAAAACAAATTGTTGAAAATGAATGTTCAAGTATTAGCTGTAATGACTGGTGAGCTTCAGATTGTACTGCTGCAAAACCAAGCTCTGTGGGAAAGGTATAATGTTTAGAATCATAGAATCATAGAATCATTTAGGTTGGAAAAGACTTTTAAGATCAAGTCCAATCATTAACCAAAGACTACCAAGTCCACCATTAAACCATGTCCCTAAGTACCACGTCCACATTTGAACCGAAGAACTTCGTTCCCTGACTGTGAAATATGGAATAAACTCCCATTCTCTACATCTTCCTTCTCATCCCCAAACCTGAGAAACGCTCCAACGTTAAGGATCATTGGCAAAGAGGAACAAAGCCCACCTTGTCTTCTGCTAGATGTGACACTTCAGACCATTTCTGCCCAGCATGGATTTAATCCTATTTTCTTAGCACAGTAGAAAATTGAGCCAGATGAGAAAGATAAAAGTGTCTATAAATTCACTCCATTCAAAGCTGCAAGCTGTACTGAAAAAGATACATATTTCTTTGTGCTCTGAGACGTAATGTGGATAGGAAAAAAATCCCACCACCAACAAAAAACAATGCATGGTGATATAACGTTTTCCAGGTACTGCAGAAGATTAGGGAATCATGTGTGTGTGTCTGTGTGTGTGCGCATGTGCGTGCATGCGTGTGTGTGTGTGTGTGTTTAAGGAAAGACGAATGATTTTCATTGGGGAGAGTTTTGTTTGTTAGAAAAGTCATAAAATGTTGGGTGAATGAAAAGAATCAGCCTCAATTATGTTTTCCCTCCTTGATGACTGTATTTCCTTGATTTCAAACCTAGCTGAACTTTAGCTGGCATTGACACATGAGGTGAGGAGATCATTTGTGCCTTCCTAGAGGTATCTTTCCTCCTCCCCTGTGAGGGAAGCTGCACAAACTGGGTTCAAGGCAGTCACCCTGCCAGAGATAAGGCAGGAAAGAGGCTGCTTATTTAGCATTTAAAACACAAAGGCTATGCTTCCCTCTTAAGCAAAAAACAATTGATCACCAATAGTGAGTAAACATTGTTTAGCCACAGCGCACAGACCTTGAGGGATTTATGAGCAGCTACAAGCTCACCTCTTGACTTCAGTTGGAAGCTGGGCTGTTTCTCTGAGTTGCAGACTCTGACCGGTAATGTCCTGTGCAAATGAATTTAGAGATTTTCTCAGCTTGTATTCATATTCTACAAAAGGAAAATATCCCCCAATTGCACCTACTTGGAGCTGAATTATCGACTTCAGCTTTGAAGTGCAAATGAGCTGAATGAAAACATACTTAGACTGCAACATAGGAGCTATTTCTACTAGCTGATTTATGGTGCATTAACTGTCTAGTAAGGAAAGCCTTCTATTGCTATGGATTTGTAATCCCCCGGTCCAATTATCCTGAAGATGAAGGCAAAATGCCATCCACTGTATGAGCCGATCAATAGTGGTCATTTCTTAAAATTCTTTACTTCCCCTTCTTTCCAGCAATCCAGGTTACAGGATCTTCCATAAATTGCTCTTTCATGGTTTATCAGCCCTGCTGTTTCTAAAAGCCAGACTTACGGACTACGGTTACGAAAATAAAATGCTATAAACAATCTTTCAGTAGGTTAAAACTGTCAGTATTTATGGTGAATGCAAACTCCTTTAGAAACTTCTAATCACCATAATCTGTCTGTATAAAAGTAATCTCTGACTAAATAAATATTCCAGGAAGAGAAAATAAAGAGAATTTTTATATGACCTCACTGCCCCCTCCCCAAAGCCTAATTATTGAAGTCCCAAATGTTTTTATGACCTTTTATAAAGTAAATAAATAAATACCTGAAGTCACACCCTATGAAAAATTCAAGCCCCCAGTTCTCCTGCTGGTGTTCACTAAAGGGCATTATATCTTCATGTAATATGATGTAATCTGAAAGAAAAGAAGTGCCCTCTTATTTTCCAAAGCATCATAACCATTTGTTTTGTCTTCTGTCTTCAGCCATCTATTTGTCTCCGTGGAAAACTTTCTTCTCCCTCTCATCAGTTTTCTCGCATAATATTAACTCTTTTGGACACTTCTCAAAACTTCTGACACGAACACAGTGTTCAGTTTATTTGGAAAATACCGTATATCCTTAGAAATAGATGTTGCATGGACACTTTATTTGTTGTTTTTGTGTGTGTGTGTTTCTATCTATTTCTATTTGATAAAGCAAGCTATTTCTCTCATTTTAGAGATAGCTAAATAAAGATACAACAACTGGGAGTCATGCCATAGACTTAGATGCTTGGAAGGTGAATGTCTTCACCAGAGGAAGAAGCCCTCAGCGTTTGTAACCAGTGGAGATTTAACTAGATCTAACAGGCATTGAGTCCAGGATGGGATCCCTCTCACCCTCTAGTGCATATCTAAACATGTTAAATATATAATGTATGCCCTCCCCAAATTACTCTTTTAATCTGTTAAGTATAAAAACAATGATGAATGGCTGCCTGCAATGGTGGTATCTATGCTGTACCTGTCTGAAGTTAGGTAAAAATTAGTCCTAACCTTACTGTCAGAAGGAAGACAGCTAGAACCTAAAGAGGCACAGTAAGCACTCATTCAGTTTTCTGAAGCAATATCATTGTCATGGTTGCATGAGGAACTACCAAGCGGTCTCAGCCTCTTGAAGCAGCTATTCTTTTTTCAAATGTGATTTGAGATAATAAAATGATCATAACCTCCATTACTGAAATTCAAACAGGTAAGATTACTGTGGTATCTAGAAAGAGAAATATCGGATATAATTTTGGCTGACAATTTAAGTTATTCTGATCTTTTCTGGAAATGTGAGTGATGTGTTTGGTGAAGCCTTGGTAAATCAGTGCCATACACCACACTAAATTCTGGCTGGCTTAGTTCTATATGGGATTCTTTAGAAACATTGCAGACCATGAAGTCAGGAGGAAGCACCAGGTGACTATCTTTTTCTATCATTTCTTAATTTTTCATTCTATCAATCAAGGTACATTCAAAGCTCTCATTAATGCAACATAGAATTTATTAAATGTATTAATGCATTTTTTTTTCATGTAATTCTTTTCTGAACTAAGGAAAAATCTACTTTATAGAATAAAAGTTAGAATAACTGCAAGTATTTATCCAGGGTCATCCAGGAGATCTGGACATGCTTCTGGCATCAAATTCTGCTGTCCTGAACCCTCCCAGCTGTGACTGCCCTCATATTTAAAGAGTTGCCCGGGAATCACATGCATACGTGAAATTCAGATTTTAATAAATTATTTTTGTGTTACCTTTGGAAATATACTATTCAGTTTGGGATCAGTCCAGAACAAATTATGTAGGTACAATGGAAACACAGCTATCCCCTTTCCAGGAGAATTTTTTATCTGCACCACTCTATAAAGCTTTTGCCTAACTTCAAAGTTCAGATGTTACTTTGT
Source organism: Chauna torquata (assembly GCA_013399475.1). NCBI lineage: Eukaryota > Metazoa > Chordata > Aves > Anseriformes > Anhimidae > Chauna > Chauna torquata. The sequence goes on from VXAL01007053.1 coordinate 12,000, forward strand.
AAAGGCAGAATTAATTTTCTTGATTGCTAATCCATCACCACTAAGTATGATGCATATGGTATCAAACATAGGTATTTCTGCTATCATTAATTGTGGCACATTGTCACAACCGATAAGGAAATGCAATATGAGAACAAGAAAACAGTCGCTGGATTTGGCAGCTTACCCTTGTTTTTCTGTTCACCATGGCAGGTACCAACTGAAACCCTTAACTCAGGAGGGTGACTGCGTGAATGAACGAGGAAAAGAAACTCAGGACTTGGAGAGCATCAATCATTCAGCTGTGTTGTCTCACACTCAGTTTGCAGTGCTGTTGTTCAGTGAAAGATAAAGATGGATAGGTCTGAAGGAAAAAAAAAAAGTTCTGTAAGATATCCTAATGCTGAGGAGTGAAGGCGTAACTTTTGGTCCTGAGGATTTTGCTAGAGAAAAGTGGAGGCAGTGACACAGAAGATGAGAGAAGGAAATTAACATGTACTTGATAAAAGAGAAATCAAATAAGGAACCATGGTTTAAATGACAGATAAAATACAGCTGAAGCGATAAACATCATATGAGAGACAGGAAAGGAAATTAACAAAACATAAGTTAGCAGGGTAGAAAATATCTGGGTCCAAGTCCAACAGCAGGTAAAAATACTTAGGTCAGGAGGAGAAGAATAAGCTGTTTTCTTTTTTGAGAAAGAAAATCCTAGCATAAAGGGTTTTGGAAAAAAGATTTGCTTTTCTTTTTCAGTTTGCTTTATGAGGAGAGAATAGAATCACTGAAATACCTGTAAATTACATATTAAACCATTTTATTATTAAATAAATTTTACAAAAAGTCAGTAGAGGTACGTCCTTTCGAGATTGTATAGATGTTCTCCAGAGTATCCCCATACATTGGCAAGCTTATATAAGATGACCAGCAGAGAGATAAGCAGGTGAATCCTCTATTTTAAAACCAGTAGAAGCTATTCTGATTATCTTCGCTGACCTCCAGTGTAATGCTGACCTAGACCAGTACAAGCATTTCTGCATCAGATCAAGAACTCATGCTTAAAAGTTTCTGAGCAGTGCTGCAGCCCATACTACACCACAGGAAGTGTCTCATTTATTCACCTGTGTCTCTCAAAATGATGCTGAAATCTTCTCCATTGCCTAGTTTAACCTGCTGGTTGAGATGAAAATAAAACAAAACAAAACAAAAAAGTAATTTGAAACTGTCTTAACTTCATTACTGCTAAACTGTGTGTTGAGTGTTGTGTCACTTGGTAACACAACACAGATTTTTAACAATATTGCATTGCTGTTGCCTTTTTTACCAAGGCAAACTTAATCTCAAGGAACAGACTCTGGATTAGATTACTTTGTTCTCTTAGGAGTTTGCTAGATGATAGGCCTCCAAAGGATACATGGGGATATAGAACTGAGAGAAGAGATTGGCCTGAATCTCCCAGTTTACTGTTGATCTCGATCTTTTCCTCTAGGTTTTATTTATGTATTTTTTCTTTCTAAATGTGGACTTATTAAAGTAATCCTTGATTTTCCAGTTAAAAAAAAAAAANTTAAAAAAAAAAAAAAAAAAAGACAGAAAGAGACTTCCACAAAATACTTGTTCCCATTCCACATTGCACTCTGTTTTGCGGTCCTGCTTTTCTCAGCTCTGTATATCGAAGGGGCAAATTGCAGGTCTCTGCACTGGTGACTTCCAGAGTGTATTTCCCGCTCTCCTCATAGGATCTCTGTTTCTTATTTCTCTGTTGGTTAATGCTAAACTATTTTGCTATCACAAATCATTCATGCTCATCCTTCTGTAACTTTATGAATCTTCAGCTGCTTCATATATCTTCATTTAAGTGAGCTAAAAATAGCTGTTCTGGGACCAGGAAGTAAAATAGATGCTATGACAGTTCTTAGGGCTGTAACAATAATAGAACAACCATCACAATAACAATAAATAATGGCAATATTGATAAGTAATCACTATTCTTTTCACTATGTAAAATACACTAAATATACAGTAAATGATATTATAAACATACATGATATATAACATGATGCATTATATACATTTTCTGTAATAAGTTATTCAACTCAAGCATTTTTCCATACATAACCACACAGAAGGAGAATGAGCTGGAAGAGTTTCTATGCTGCCTTGCACAGCTAAGTTGATGCTGCTGTGCGTAGCGTGTTGTAAGGCTACTTTCACAGATATGTAAATAGACAGAGGAGAGGGGCTTCAGTGGCTTTAATCTGAATAAATTGCCGACTATGTGAAGGGCTTAGCAAAGTGATAAACTCAGAACAAGACAGGGAAGGTACTTTTGGGGTGAAATCACCAGCAGCAAATTGAGGGCCTGGTCCTTTTTGAAATAGATGTGGTTTTTCATTGACTTCTGCAGGTTTGGATCAAGCTAACAGCAGGGAAGCATAATTTAGCCAGCTGAATGTGCTGAAGAAATTCAGAGGAAAGGAATGGACTGAGCCTCACTGGCACATGGCCACAGGCTCTGCAGATGACCCCCCCAGCTCTCACAAAAAGATGGATAGGGACATTCGCGCGAGGCCAAGGCTACAGTTTCAGAATGACCCTGTAAACCAGCCCTTCCACCAGCCTCATGTGTCATGTACATGCAGTAGTTAAAACAATGCAAAACATGCCAAAACAGGCTTTTGTATAAATTCAGTATTATTACAGCATACAGAAAAGGTAATATAGAGCAAAGTACCATTTTTAATGCATGCTAATTAAAGTGGGAAATTACAAAACATGAACTCACCACTTCGTTTACCATGTTACATTATAGATCTGGTAACCTCTATATTTAATAACAAAATCTGTGACAAATTCTTAAAATAAACTCTAAAACCAGAGCATTTCTTTGCTGAATCTAACATATGCCAGAGAAGCAAGTTATTTGAAACAGTTTCCAAGTGATTTTGGAACATACTAAATCCTGTGGGCCTGATCCACAGGTGGTGTAAATGGGTATATTTCTTGTGACCTAAAATGAAGTATTACCACCAGGTATTTGGCTTTACATGTTAGTTAGTTAGTTAGTTAGTTTGTTTGTTTCCCTTGGTTCTATGAATTTTTTTTATTTTATTATTATTCTTTTTTCCAGACAGAACACTACTTCAAAACAAAAATATTTAAATCTCTTAGAAAATCCATTGTATAGCTAAATGTTAAGGCATTAAAATAGAGAATTTCTGGACTTTTCTTATATGCTACTTGCATGAAAGAGCAAGGGCCTGTACCAGGTTCTTCCCAATTTTAAGAAAGACCCTGCTGGACTGTTGTCAAAGGTATGAGGGGATGAAGAGGGATTTCATAATTTTCCATCCTCTCCTAGGTGAATTTGTCTCTTCCCTGGTGTATGAGGGTTAGACTTCTTGTAGGTATTAAGTGCTTTCTCTTTACTGCAAAGAGGAATATTTTTGTTCTACCCAAGCTGTTGTCTCACTTCCCTCACCTTTGGTGTTGTCAGAAGAAGTTACGCCTTTCCCTTTGGGGTACCTACCAAAACCTGTCCCACTTCACAAGCAACACTTTTCTTGCACTGCAAATAAATACCAAGTGTGTTTATCATAGGGTAGAAGGCACAAAAGAAATGACAAAATAAGACAAATTGTAAACAAATGTGACAAGCTGAATAGAAAATGCGAAAAGCAGGTGCAAAGCTAGTATGGCCTTGCATGAATATTACTCACAGTAAAGCTGAGAAAATGTCAGATCTTTTTTTTTTTTTTCCTTTTTTCTCTCTTCCCACCCCCCACCCCCATCGTCACTGGGCCTGAAAGCTGTCTAGCTTACTCATCAGCAAAGGTTGTGTCCAGTGTTCATATGCTGTATAGACCTTGTTAGTCCAGGAGAAAACCAAGATTTAAGACCCCACATATCAACATGTCTGAGCAAAGACTTACTTGAAAAAAAAGTCTTGGTAGTATTCTTCCAGCATATTTTTGAACTGTCTGCAGTTCCTTTTGTCTCCAAAAACCAAACAGGTCTATCACCAGCCTGCTAGAATACTTCTGAGAGAGATTAAAGGAGAGCAGATGACTTAAAAATTGCATTTCCTCTGGATTTCTTCTTCCCTTATTTGTGCAAAAAGTTCCTTAA
>VXAL01007055.1:5805-20099 GCA_013399475.1 Chauna torquata
CCTTTGGTGCTGGTGGAAAAGAGTTTTTGTTTGGTAACTTCCCAGCTGTCTTTCCTTGAATGCCCCCCAGTTTTGTTTTGTTTTGTTTTGTTTTGTTTTTGAAGGCATGTATTTTTCTATTTAATGTCTGATAGATGGGCTCTACAGTTATATCCCAGAAAAAACACACAGCTTTACTTTGATTTTCATTTTTTTGTTGGGTTTAGTGAATTCTGTGGATTGTTTTTCTAATTCTGAAGCTGGGATTGCCCTGGATCTCCACTGGTTACTGTGATTTTAGCCACATAGGTATTGCTGAACAATGATAATCCAAATATAAACGTTACTAGAATGCACTTTACTAATCTTTCTGTCACACAACTACTGTATAGTCTGTGGAGGTGAACTGGACTATCATCTTTCTCCTGTATTACAAGCCTCATTCTTCAGTTCAGCATAATGGTTCTTGATTGATTAAGTCTGAATATGTGTTTCTAGACTTCTTGTATCATGCATTTTTTTCTTTTCTGTCTCCTGTGGTCTTGTACCTGAATAGTATAATCTGTTGTATTTCCCTTGATAGAAAGCCTGCTCCATTTTTACAGCCGCAAAAGCCATTGGAGGGTCCACAGAAGAGGTATGGCTCCATTGCATGAGAAGTGTGGGAAAAGACTTAAATATCTGATTGAAGATGTCATCAAAATTATAAAGCTTCTATAGATAATGGAGTTTTTTTGCAAAGGAGTTTCCTTTTCTCCTTCGCTAGCCTTATTAGAAAGTTGGAACAGTATTGCGGCTTCAGAGTGTACTTAATGGTTCACTTACGTGGTCCTTGTACCAGAGTTCTCCATCCTGGAAGCTGTTTGGGACTGTAGAACAGTGGAAATCTAGCAGCCTTCCCATTTCAGAAAGAAAAACACAAAATCCTTGCACATATATTCATTTTTGTGTAGTACATCTGTTTATTTTTCCTTCTGTTCTTTCGTCTTTCTAATTACTGAGTCTTCCATCATCTTTTTGCTGACATTTCAGTAAATGTTAAAGAACAAAGATTAAAGAGCAGCCAATGCAAGTGTGACTTTAATTAAACTATTGAGCCAGAATATTTCATTCTAAATATTACTGAACTTGCATTATCTCACATTCCATTGATTAACTGTATTTAAATGTAAATTTTGATTCCACATAGCCTATATTCTTTTTAATCAAGGTAATCTTGTCTTAAAATACAACATTTTGTTTCCGGATCAGTGTTAGTAAGAATATAGTTTTTACTCTAGATTATTTGGACCAAGGAAAAGTATACTTTGAACTTGAATAAGCTTTTCCTTCCATAGATAATGTAAAGCTTTGTGACAGCATTTCTGGATTTTTAGGCAAATACTGTAGTCTGTGGAAAGTACATCTGTGAAGTGTAAGTAAGAGTTTTTTTCGTGATGGAAAAATGGATTCTTTTTTCAGGGACAGTAGGTTGAAATTATTGGAATCTCGAGTATATAGCAACTTATTGCATATAAGGAAAGCATTTTTTACACATTCACATAAAAGGTTTGTATCAGAAGTGGTGACTAGTTCAATATATGCAAAGCAATATGTTTGACTTCTCATTTTAAAACAGCTGGTTTTGTTTGAAAATTGTTCCAGCATAAGAGATGTATTTGAAGTCCCAAACAAATAAATCAACTTCTTTCCAATAGAATGACATTTTTGGCATTTATTTAAAATTATTTGGAATTTTGCTAATTTTTTTCTTTTTTAAAACAAACAAACAACATTGCAGTTTTACCCAGACTGTTTATTTTATCTGCTTTACGATACTATTTCATTCTGTATACTACTGTATTCTATGCTGTAATATAAATAAGTAGCCTGATTTGGTAACTGAATCAAAAGAGTCCATTCTTGCCATATTTAGTGAAAAAAAATTGGTAAATTTTATATTGTGGTTGCCTGCATAAGGAACCAGGATCAGTAAGGGCAGCTGTTTGCTTCAGTTCTTTTAAAAACAAGTAGAATGCAGGCATCTTACTGCTGCCTGTGCATTTGAAAGTATCAAAAATACTGAACATGTGTTTCATAGCTTAAGCACTGAGTGGTGGGTCTCGGTTGGTATATTTGCTTTGTGCCCTTGCTTTCCCTTGTTCAAGTTAATAACAGCTGGCATCAGAGCTTCCGCAGCCCTGAAAACTGTCACTCCATTTATGGCCAGTCTAGCAAAATGAATCTCTTCAGACATGAGTTCAAGTTTCATCTATTTCAAGTACACTGCCTCTTGGGTTAGTGCAGCTTCTGCATCTTCTACAGATGAGTAAAAAGTAATCATACTTGGAACTCAACTAGGTGTTCATTCAGTTGAAGCATCTGTTGATGCTTTACACTGTTTGATGGTTACTTGTAAATTATTTGATAAATAGTGAGAATATCTTTGCTACATACCTTGTCTTTTTAAATTTTGGACAGGGAACAGACCTTCAGACTAATTGAATGTGGTCCATTTTATGAGTTGATGGAAACCTTTCAGACTAGGTCGATAGTTTGGCATCAGGTTGTCATACATGGGTTGGCTGGAGGGTATGGCTATTAGCCACCTTTGTTTCTTTGCAAATGCATAGTAGAGTGAAAGTTAACCTGTCAGGAAGCCTGCATACCCTGCAATACACTTTTGTGGGACAAAACAATTAATAACCTCTTTTTTAGTTGGAGTAATCAAAGTGATTAAAGCTAGTGTATCATAAAAAGTAAGCAAAATTAATCAAATAATTGTCATATTAAGTTACTACTTATAAGCTCAGCTGACAAACCATGTCAACAATTGATAATGTACAGTTAAGAATTGAATGCCGATGAACTGCAATAGTTTAGGTATCATTTCAGTTTAAGAAGTGAGTGAGAATCTAAGCAGGGTTTAGTCATTCATACATCAAGAACAGCTTGGACCTAATGATAGACTAGTATCTCCTTGCCTGATGGTCAAGGTATCACAGGACCCTGCCTAATTTTCTGAATGACAACATGGCTTTCAGTTTTTAAGTGATTCAGCTTTCTAAGAGCAAGAGCAGACATTTGCTTCTCCTAAGCTTTCAAGTATACCATTTTGTATGCCTAGTCCAATACTGCGTCTGAATCGTTAGCCTTACCCAGTAGGCTGTAGCACCAAGGTCAGATATATGAGGAAAGCCTTCTCTAGGATTTTGATAACTTTGCTGAATTTAAGTTGCCTTTACCTTTTACAGGTGACACCCCACCAGCTGTAGATATTGTAGCTCATCATCCTAGAACATTGTTGCAGCAAACGGAGAAAAATAAGTATTTCTAAGATTAGGTTCGTCTCATCTTGAGGTAGACGTTTGAAACAGGTCACATATATCATGCAAAGTGCCGTTTATCCTCAACAATTTTAAACAGAGCTCAGGGTGATTAGCTCAAAAATGGATATCGCTAGTGTAATAGTCAGGTGAGATAAATCTTAATATCCATGGACAGCTATGCTCTCCCTTAATGACTTTAAATAAACAGACTCTTTTGGCAAATGTATAATCACTTTCAAAATATTTATCACCCTACTAAGAGCTTTGACTAGAGAAGGTTATATTTTTTCTAGTTTGAAAGCTTAGCTTCCAGTTTTACAATACTGATTGCACTGGGATGACATCTGTAAGTATCATGTTGTTTTACATAAAGTTCAAGTCTTGCAGCAAACCCATTTTTAAAATATGCTCTATCTGCTGTTAAAGTAATCTCTTAATAATAATCTTCTCCCATCTGCAATAATTCTATGAAGATACCTAAAATCATAGTTTTCTTTCGCTGTGCAGGAGCTGTTCTTTCATATATATGAAATGATGAATTAGGTTCTCCCTTAAATCTAGACTTTTTGGCAGCTTACTATTAGAAATCAAAGTTCTTGCTAACACACAATGAAAAGAATAAAAATAAGTTAGAGTTTTTCCCGCTGAGAAATATCTCCAGTGTCAGTGATGAAAGGATTGTTCTCAGGGAACTGCAGAACAATCGCCTTGCAGCATTTGTTTAAATTAAGCCTATTTTATTGGCCTTTTGCACCTCAAAAGGGCTTCTCAGATTACTGTGGGTTGAATTTCTGTCATACTGTGATAAATTCATGTGGTCTCATTTTCACAAGCACTGAACAGACACTGCTTGTGTTGAAATCCATAAGGCTGTGTATAAGAGTACTTCAGAAATTCAGGCCAATGATTTGTAGTGCAGTCTTAATATGCATAGACAAGTTTGTGGGATTTGAAATTTTCTTTTAAAAGTCTGTATGCTAAACCACCTCAGGTTAATAAGAATGCTTGAGGATGTTGCAGCGTGCTTCTCTAAGCAGTGTTTTACACGTCTATTCCCTCCCTCTCCCACAGCAAGGCATAAAGTCTTTGAGGAGCAGAATGCCATCTGAGCATTCACACTGAAGTATGCATGCTTGTAATGTGATGATAGATATGGACCACACATCTCATGGACATGTTATCAGTATATAAATAGCCTTCCTGCTACTGTTTTCATAAGGAAAAGTATATCGATGATGGGGGGAAATAACAGATGTTTATGTAGTAGTGTCTTTGTAGCCAGTAATTTCAAGCTGGCTATAGAATAGCTGCTGCAGAAATTAGTAGCCATCAGGGTCACTTCCATTTTGTAATGTCTTGAAATATCTTCAAAAGATCCAATAACCATTAGCCTTTTTTCAGTATTATTCCTATTTTTCAATGACAGTTTACACCAGATTTTTGCTCCAGGATGTATATTTGGCTACGTGATTTTAGTATGGGGAACTATGCAATAGAACACATTCAGTTAACAACATTGTAAACATTCAGAATTACATATACCCTAGCCTCTTCTTTCCAGATGTCCTTCATCAGCTTCCCAGGTGTATGAGGAATAGGAAGGAAAAAAAAATTGGATACTTGATAGTTTTCCTCGTTTACATATCATACTTACAAAGTTGTTTCAATTTCTCCATAAATTACAGACTGACATAGATTGTCTGAAGAAATGTTTGCAGACAATATGACAGTAATGTATATAGCACTTCAGGTGGTTAGAGACAAAGCAGTACAGATGGGAGGAAAATGTTTGCACTGAGAAAGGTGTGCTGTGATGTGGTATACAGTTTTTCTGAAACAAAACAAAACCAAAAAAACCAGACTTCTCTGTTGTATTTACAAGAAGGAAAGCATTGTTTTGTTTTTGCTTGCTTTTAAGATTAATCTTATACACTGTATTTAGTCTGTCAAAAATCTCCTTTTAGAGGTATCTCCATGACTGGTGAAACATGACACATGAACCATAAAAATGAGACTCGTGTACAGAGTTATTTTGTGGTACTGTGGGTTCTTTTGTAGGTTCAGCTAATGCAGATTCACAGGTCAGCTGCGGGTTATAATTGAGTTAGGTAATATCCTTGTGGCTTTGAAACAGCAGATCATCGAGGGAAATGTTAACAACTCCAACACAACGCACTAAGTTCAGTCATAAGTAACCATAGTTTCAACTACTTTGTGTAGTGTTTCATCTATAAAGATGCTATTAGTTATTTGTTTAAATGTGGCTGTGTAAGTGTATCTAAGTATATATATTTCTAGAAATAAGTTCTATGGATAAATAAATGTCTTTATGCATGCAATTGCCTCAGATGGTGTGCGTTTAATCAACATACAGTAAAGCTTTACTTATTCTGAATGAAGATGGAAGAATCTATTAAAGGTGCAGAAAAGAAAAATAATATTTTGGCAAACAAAGGATTATATTAAATTTGGTCTGTGCATGGAAAATACATTTTAATGAATGCAATGTGACATCAGAGAAGTGCTTCCCCCTCTTCCACAGAAAAAGTTCTGCTTCTCATTTGTGATCCGCTTTTAAAGACTGAACAGGAGGTTTCTGGCAGAAATAAGCTGCAGGACTTGTTGGAGAAGTCCTCAGCTCCAGCAAGGTTCTGTTCATGTGATGAATCTTAGGATTTTTGTGGATTAGTTTCGCTAGTTCTTACAGATTAGTTTCACTAGTTGTTTTTAGAGAAGCACTGCAACAGTGCCTCCGAATCTCTGTTGCTGTGGCATGGTGAACCTGTAGTGCAGGTTGCTTAGCAGTAGGAGCTTTACCACGAAAAGCAGAAATTCCAATGTTAGTGCTGCAGTGTGGGACTTCGTTATACTGGGAAGAAAGGGGAGTTTGATCCTTACCATGATGTACACACAGCATGCCTGCTTCCAAAGTAGTACCTGCCCTGCAGGCAGTGAGCACAAAGTGTCGCTCCCTACGTGCTTCCAAAGCAGGACTACAGCCGTGGTTTCTGTGGGGCTTCTCAGGTGAAGGTGCTGCACAGGCTGACCCCACGACCTGCGGGTGAAGGGGTGTCAGAGGGTGGGTGTGCTGGTGGGTCTGCCCTAGGGCCTGCAGGGCCTCCAGGCGGAGCAGCGCCCGCCCCTCTGCCTGAGCTCGCCGTGCTCTGCCGGGATGGCTAATCAGTGTAATCTTGCGGTCTTCTGCTTCAGGCAAAGCTGAGAATACCCAGCTGTGATGGAAACAGATGTTAAATCATTACAACAAAGAAAAACGTGGCTGTAGCTCCTACCTCAAGGTGCAGCATGGTGTGGAATTTTTAGGCTGGAGTCAGACCTGCATCATGCTAGGCAGGAAATCGTGCTGTGCTTAGGATGCTGAGCTGTGGGGCCAACATAAGAACATCTGACATGAAGTCAGAGACTCACCCTGGAGGCAGGATTGTCTGGTTGCCGAGATGAGAGTTGGCACCGCACTTCACGTTGGGCATCCTGCCCTGAAGGCAGAGGCACACAATGTCATTTCCAACACGACAGTGCTCCTGAGGCATGCCTGCCATGCTCAACAGTCTTGCCATGGAAGTTGCTTCCACAGTAGGGGTCTTCCAGTAGTACATTAGGAAATATTCAGCAAGGGAACGTTTTCTTGATTCTTTTGAACGGTGTCGATGTATGCATACATACCCCTACATACTTCCAATTTTCAAAAATTCTGGAGAGAAAAACAAGGATACATTTTGTTGTGCCTCCTGCCACACCCCCTCCAAAATGTTTGTTGTCTGTGTATTTGTCAGGGCACTGTGCTTGCTTGTAGACTCAGCCTGTCTTATGTAATGTGGACTTTGCTCTGTTATATATGTGGCTTTACTGAAAAAAATGACAAGTTTGAATGAGAGAGATTTATTTTTCTCTCTGTTCCTCACACCGGTCCTCCTTTGGTTTTGTGACCTGGGAGGTCACACTGAATATTAGAGATATCTGCATGCAGACTTCTGGGACTGAGGAGAATTAGTTTGTCTTTATTACATGGTCTGTGTTTCACAAGAAAATGCTTGTTAGGGCACAACTGCAGCTTTTATTGTAGAGTGGAGAATAAGCTTTCCTCACCTCTTAATGTGTCTGTACCACAAGGCTGCAAAAATCCTTGTGTTTCTTTGCTCTTGTTGGCAATAGCATTTTTGTGGACAGAATTGCTCAGATTAATTATTTTCAGGAACTGAAGAAAAGTTAGCCATTAAAAAATGGAGACTAGACAAGAGTTATTTAAAATATTTTTAATATTTTTTAGTTTTAATACTATGAATGAATTCAGTCAACTGGAGATAGAGATTTTAAAAAAAATGGTCTGTTTATTGTATTGTTCTGAGTGTTCCGTTTACATTATTTCAATGAAGTTTCAATGAAATTGCAAAGAAATAACACTAATCTGGATCAGAATGTTTGGTTTGAATGTGTATTTTTAACTTGAAATCCATGTCCAATACTTTTGATTCACGGTGGTGCAGGACTGAGCCCTATAATTTGAAAGTCATAAATATCCTTAAGATCAGAGTTACAACATCTTTTATATCATCTCTTTGAAGTCTAAGAATTGCAATGATTATTTAGGTCTGTTAACAAAAGAAAGCAGTTAAAAATAGGGTGAATTGTTTGTACTTTATACAGTTCTCCATAGATATGTACTAAAGGGTTGATCTCAGCATTTGCAGGAAGGGGAGGAGAATATAGTATTTTGCAGATGCAAATATTTTCCATTATTTTTTGTTAGCTACTAACAAAGAAGCAAATCTTTATTGTAGCAAAGGGAATAATTAATATTTGAAAGTTTTAATTGTCTTTGAACAATTTTCTCAGGATTGACTTTGAAGTATGACTAAGAAAGCTGTCGTTTCAGTGATGGCTCGTTTACTGCCAGCCAAACAATTTAACTGAGATATCTGGGCAGCCAAGAGAGACAGTAAAGATAGATGTATGAGAAATATAATATCATTTAGGAATGCAGATGATGTTAGTGACAATGTAAGGATGAAGTGGAAGCATCTCTAGTTCATACATTTAGTCATAAATCATTGTACCAGGTGCATTGTGTGTCTTGAGACAGTTTGTCTATGCAAAGTAAAATGGCTTTCCGTACTGTTCTAAAGCACTTGGTCCTGATTGCCATAGGACCAAGCCAAAATTTAGCTGAGGTTCTCAGTACTAGAGCCATGCAGGGGATCTCACTTTAGTATGAAGTACTGGTGATTTTTTTTTTAATTTAATTTAATTTTATTTTATTTTTGTTGGTAATGTTTGAAACTCCAAGTAGTGTTGTTTAAGAGGCATGTAGGAAAACGTGAGATGTACATTTGAGTAGGGGCTGTCCTACTGGAGAGAACAGAGTACTTGCATAAGACATAGTTCTTTTGTCTTTCACAAGCCTTACATATCTTAAGTAAAACCAAAGTAAATGATTCTTTAGATTTTGTTAATGGTTTTAGCAAAAGCTGAAATAGTGTTCCAAAAAGAAGAACAGATCACCCCCCTAACTGTCTGTTTTGTGTATGATCAAGCATGTTTTTTGCTGCTCTCTACTTCCACCTGCTGAAAATGTTCCAGTCTCCAACCTAATTAGCTCTTTACTCCTCTTCAGGCCAGCTGTAGGAAATCAAATGGAGATGATAGTGTGAATCAAGTTCAGGAAGTTTCAAATCTGATCAGAATCTCTGTTTGACTACATCTAATGTCAATGCCTACAGTAGTAAGTTTCTGAAACACAGGAAATTACACTTTTGAAAATTAAGTGTTCAAGTAATATATCTCCATTTAAAAAATATGTATTTTTTTCTTTTTCCTTTTTTTTTTTTTAAACTAAGTTGCTGCTGTGCATCTGTGGGTATGTTACAGTATTCTGTCTATGTGTGTTAAAATGATAAATGACTATTGCCTTGTCAGTAAGGGGGCATGAGACTTGGTTAGTGTGTCGGAAAATATTTGTTTCTTACTGTTGGATTCAATAATTTTCTCCTCAATTTTGAAGCTCATTTGCTTTTGCTCATTTGCGTTTGGTTTTAACTGAAACTTGAAATTCTCATGTAAATTCAGATTTCCAGTATCATGATTTACTGAGAAAGAAAAAAGCCAAATATTGTGAGACTTGAGATAAAAATTGCAGTACCTGTGACTATAAACTAAATTTCTAGAGGAATATTTCTGGAGAAATGTTTGCTATATTAATAAATGTACTAAATATGTTTCATAATATGGGTTATTGAATGAAAAGGCTTTTTCTGTAAGTGATTTTGGGATGAAAGTGAATATTAGTACCAAAAGTATTTTTCAAGATTTAAATGAAACTGTTGTTGAAGCTGTTATTTACATTTTCTGTATCACAGGACTAAAAGGCTGATGAAACATGTTAAGTCTCCTGTATATTTATGTAGACTGTATTAAATCACAAAATGCTATCAGGTGTTTTTCAGCATACACATCTAAAGTGGAGTGTCAGATATGAACATAAATTTGCAGTGTGATTTATCTCTTAGAAGTTGCTTTTTTCATTAGCATTTGCTAGTAGAGAATTGATCTATTGTTCTATATGAGGTATCACCTTAGTGTTACATATTGCCAAGTTATCTTTTTGCTGCTATATTTTTCTATAGTACTACTTATCCAGTAGTATCAGCTTTTGCTTAGGGCTCTTAGGAGAGTATGGCATGAGGTATGTAAGAAAATCCATTAGAGTTCAATGAAGGAGGATTCTGGCCTTGTGTTTTCTGTATTTGTAAAACTCATGAAAAATTCTGGAGAAGTGATGCAATAGATCTATGGTAATTTATGACCAATAATACCATATGAACCAAATCATTAAGGAATCTAACCTAAGGTGATATTTATGTATTCAGTTGGCTAATCCAAAGCCAGTGAGTGCTTTAGAGTGATGGAGCCTTTGTAATCTGCTCAAGGTAATAATCGTGTTCCTAATGATAGTTTAGGCAGCCGAGAACCATCCTGCTATGATGTTTTCCTGGCTTCGTTGTTTATGGTAATATCATTAGCATGACAAGGGAGAAGCAGAGGGCTGCTATGCTCACTTTGTGTTTGCTGTGGATTCCTGTGCTGATGAATCCTCTGGTGTTCAGCTGTGCTGGACTGTAGTTGATTTTTAGGACTGAAGCTTCTCCTTTTATCTATAGATACATAGAATACTGTTCCATGACATAGAGGTCCTTGTCCTATGAAATGCTTCCAGTACATTTTGAAATTATGGAGTATTTGTGCATTCAGAATGCTGTATTAAGTCCAATAAGTGATTTGCAGCTAAATGGCTCTGAAGCTGATTAGTAAATCATAATGAATCTCTACCCATTTATGTATGTGTTAAGACAGTGAAAATATGGATCTGCAACTGTGTGGGTTACGTTCCTACTGCTGACAGCAACATTAGCAAGGGTCGGGGCTTTCTTTTTCTTTTTTTTTTTTTTAAACCTTTGTGATATCTTGTCTTGCCCCAGAAAGAAGTAAAACATCAGAAATTTGTTCATTAAGCAAAATTACATTGCCTCTGCATGTTGATGGCTTGTTTTAAAATGTTACAATGCCCATAAAAATGCTTAACATATTTATTTATTTAAGTGGAGTTACAAAGCTCCCAATATGGGTATTGGTAAAATCCATTCAAACACTGAGAAATCGTATGTCAAAATAGAAGTCAGTATTTCTAGTACTTTGTCTGCCATTCGCAACGTTCAGTTAGTTGGTACTTGAGAAAAAGGATGAAGTACACATAGTATGACATATGTTTTGTCTCCTAACCCTTAATATATATTCAGCAAAGCATTAATGACATATTCCTGCACAATCTTGACAGTGCTTTAGAGATTACAGATCTTAGAAACAAACTGATCTAGCATCCTGTCAATGTATCCTTCCTCAATTATCTCTCAGCACAGGATTTTTCCTTTAACATACTCCCTGTTTCATTGCCAATTTTAACTAGCTCAGAAAAGGAATTTCTATCATTTTTTTTTCCAAATTACATTTCTGATTGAATATCACTGTAGGATTGCTTGATACTTCATCTAAATGTACATTCTCCTAAATTCATCTGATGTTGCAGAATTTTGTTCTTCTTGTACCATCCTTAATGTTATAATCAGTCTGTTAGCTGTGTTTAGCTGTCTACAGCTAAACACAGCTTAGCTATGTCCAAAACTTTTGCTGATTTTTTATAGTTATTTTCATCATATGTTCAGTATTTACTGTTTTTACTTCACAAGCAGCACTTCCCACATTAAGAATTGTGAAGGTTTTTCTGCAGTTTTTATAATCTGGATAGAATTTAAATAACATTTCCATCAGTCACCGTCACTCATTGCCCGTTATTGCTTTCTCTGCATCCCTAAGATAAAATAGTAACCTGTAACATCTAACTTCTATGTTTTGCCCATAAATAAAGTCCTTTTGGATCCTGTTGTTTGAAGACAAGAAATGTGGTTTGACAGAGAACAAAAAAGACAAACAACCTGTTTGTTTTTCTTCATGAAAAATGAGTAACAATTAAAACCAAGAAGCAGATAAGTCCCTTTCTATAAATTTGATTACCAAAGTTGTATGCTACATACTTGTAACTGTTTAGAAAATCCCTGTAGAACTACTTTTTAACCAAAAGTCTACTTTCTACTGTGCAGTTTTATTTATTGTTGCATTCAGGTCAAATGAAACAAAGGTTTGATGCTGCAATACTTTCTAGTGATCCAGCAACTGAGGTACAAGCGATAAGGTGCTGAAACTGGCGGAAACTATTGTTTGGTTCAGTCCTTTTAAGTCGTAAAGCTGAGAAAGATCTTAGCTTCTTGGTCCCAATTCTTAGTTACATTTGACTCATCCATGCTAATTTTCGTTACCTCTATAAATTTCAGTCACGTATTTGGAATATATACTTTTCAAGTGAATAACTTACAAGCACATTTTGAGCAGTATGCTTTTTATTTTAATGAAAAATGATAAACCATTCTTATCTGCTACGTTAGATTGAAAATGAAGAGCAATATTAAGGTGTTCTGTGAGACAGAAATGAATGATACCATAGAAAATCCTGCATATAGTATTTCAAAGTTGATTTCTAGCTTGGAGGGGGTATTGTTATGATTATTTCTTTGAGGGGAAGAAAAGTGATTTATTTTTCATGCCCTTAATCTTTCCTCCTCATCCTCTTATCATCAGTGTTGTCAACCACAGGAAACAGTCTTTCCATCACCTGGTGACCAGATTGTACTGCTTTTAAACAATTTGTCTGAACTGGGTTCACAAAGATTTTGGCTCTTAGTGTATTAAGCTAACACAAACTTGTGATTGGTAGCCTAACTGTCATTGCTAGCCTAACCCGCACAGAGGAGAGAACAAAGACCATTAGTTTGAGTTAGATGTCTTTTAAAATGCCACCTCATGTAACTACAGTGTGAGTAGCTGAAACATTGTAATACATAGTAAAGCCTGTGAAAAATTAGGAAAATTGGTATTTGGAAATAAATTTTGCTAATGCTTTGTGTTGTTTTTATTATTATAATTTAAGAAAATGTCTAAGGAAGTATATCAGTTATATATATATATATAGTTATATANTCTAGTAAAGGTTTGCCTCTTTATATAAGGTCTGATCCACCATCTTAAATGAAGAAAGATAACAGGAACCAATGAACATGAAAGAAACTAAAGATCTTGCTGTGAGTGTATGTTTGTTTTTTGAAAATGTCACTGGTGATTTTAAGTAACTGAATGGAGGACAAATGTAAAGCTATTTCATAAATGAGGAACCTGGCACAATAAATAAATAAAGTCCGTTCTGTTTGTTATCAGAAAGTTTGCTCAGTGATTTGATGGTAGTAGCGGGCTAAGCCTTGAGTACAGTGTACCATTTGCGTTGTAGGAGTGCTATCACATGCCTCATTGCTCTTGCAAGTAACTTATCCTGGTGAACCTAAAGACATAGATTGCATGGCATTTCTGCTTATATTAATGAAGTTTGGAAAATGGTTTCTATCACTCTGCAGGGAAAAAATATATTGTGCCTTCCAGCTCTTTGGTAACCTAACTTTATTAAGTTTTTCTGATATTCTCATACTTCCATGTTTCTTCTATCAGTCTGTGTAATCTTTGAGCTCTTTCTTGCGGTCTGTTGTGACCACCAAGAATTTCTGTATATGCCATCACTTTCTGTATGTGCCATAACTTAGAGTTAGACCAGAAAGTAGGAGAGGGATGAGATGAAATCATTGATAGGATCATTTGATGAAATAAGTGAGATGCTGGCCGTTGTTATGTAGATGATGAAACTGGATGATCTGAGTTTATCCTCTGGTGTTAACCTCTCTGACTGTATGAGAAATGATAATATCCACTAACATGCAAATAAAACCTCATGGAATATCTAATGTTTCTCAAACTTCATTTGCCATTTCAGTGGATAACTATAAAAATGAGCAGTTTGGCTCTCTGAAATGAGCAGATGACAAGACTAAATTCTGTTTTGAAGGTCAGACTTATATAATATGGTAGGCTCCATAAAGTATTTTAGATCTGTACAGTTCTCATAGTCTGTACATGTTAAATGACAGCACAGAAAAATTAGAGAATCTGTACTAGAATAGGTACTGAATCCCAAACAGCAAGAAAAAAGCATAACTCCATGGCTTAACAAAGGGCATCTTGCAGGTAGAACATAATGTGATGGAGACAATACCAAAACCAAAGACTGTACCAAAAGACTGTACTAAAACCAAGCAGTTTTGCTCCTTTCAGAGGGAGACTGTAGCCTTCTGTTTTTGTGAGCATCAAATGCTTAACCTGGCAGGATGAGTTCTTGCATGTCTGCTGATTTAAGCATATTCATTCTGATTTTTATGTACATATTTAACAGAGAAGCTAGAAGTCATCGTGATTTACTTAATTTAAAAGCTTATGGTTTAATTCTAAAAGTAATTACAGGAAGTAGCACTCCAGAAAAGGAAAGCAAGTTTCAAACTTGAGTTG
>VXAL01007056.1:12910-40496 GCA_013399475.1 Chauna torquata
GGGGGGGAAGGGGAAATATCTCACTGGCCATTGAGAAGTTTTCTACCTCAACAGGTATCTAGAATGGGATTTGGAATTAGATTTGCAGGGATGTGGAACAACAGAGTACCCCACGCGGTATGGATTTGATTTGTGAGCGAGTGGGCTGGGCTCAGGTTAGTATATTGAGTAGGAAGTGCCTGCCTGGATATCCTGAAGAATCACAGAATCACAAGGTTGGAAAGGCCCTTCAAGACCATCTAGTCCAACCGTCATCCTATCACCAACACTACCCACTAAGCTACTAAACCATATCTTGTAGCACCTTGTCCAGGCGCCTCTTAAAAACCGCGAGGGTTGGTGACTCCACCACCTCCCTGGTCAGGCTGTTCCAGTGCCTGACCACTCTCTGAGAGAAAAAGTTTTTCCTGATATCTAATCTAAATCTCCCCAGGCGCAACTGAAGAAAGTTGCATAAGGACCACTCCAGCCAACAAATTGGGACAACCTTAATGAAGGACATTTGGGGCTGCTTTTCTGGCTCGTGTGGACAGATAGCACCCTCCCTTAACAGAGCAGAGAGCAGGCCCAGCTCCTCAAGTGAAGTTGTAGAAGCAAGTCACACTGAGGCTCACTTCTGCTGGGGATCCAGAGTCCTGTGCTAGGCTCTGGTGGTTCCCAGCAATTTTCTTTTTCAACACAGCAGTTAAAGCCATTATCTATATTGCAGTTTAAGAAGTAAGGCATTTGTAAGTGGAAGACCTCAGCTTTTAGGCTTACCTTAGCTTGAAGAAGTTCGGACTCCATGAGTCCTCCTTCCCGGAAGTATGTTGTAACCACTGCTTAGCCTCTGCTTAACCTACAGAACCATCTTTCCTCCTTCCTCCTCCTCCCAGGAAGGTCACTGAGCAAAACATCTCCAGGTTAACTGGATCACAGACAATATCTTCGCTCCAAAACTAGAGTTCCCCACTTCCCATTGTTCTTGTGGGAAACAGGAGGTTAAACCAACTGACAATGAGAAAGAAACTGAACATCAGCTATCCACTAACTCAGCAGCAATTTAAGCAGTTGGCTGTTTTGTAAGATGGTCTGTCATATGCTCTTCCTCACTGATACCGTTTTAGAAGCAAGCTGTAGGCACAGTTATGCTTTGTACAGAATTCTGATCTGTCAGCATGTCTTATAGGCCAATCAAACTAAGTCACTTCAGGAGAATGGCAGAGTAACACTTGTAAATGTTCACACTGCTGTGTATTCTAACATTTATTATTATTTTTACATCATATTTTTCTACTGGAAGGAAAAACTGTATTTCTGGGCAGCTCCAGTTTATAGTGAAGTTTGGTTCTCTGAAGGCTGCAATCCATTCCAATGTCCCTGGAAGGCAAGTGTATCCTTTCTGAAGAACTAAAGTTTCATCGGTTTTTGGAGGCGTGCTCAGAACATCCCTAGTAACTCAGATTTCTACCAGCCTTATACCAGGGCTTGTTTGTTTTCATCTAGACTAATCTAAAAAGCAGTTTAATGCATGTTTCAGTAAGCCTCCCAAATCAGTGGAACACAATATAATTTGTCTCTTTCAGTCTCCAGCAATCTAGCCTTACAATCACCATATTTAAAGAATCACTCATAGAATTACTGCTATCAAATTTTTGAAAGCAAGCAAACATTGCAATGGTTCTCATTTTACACATCAATTTGATTTGTTTTCCTTGAACATTAGCAATAAGTTGTTCAGATCCGAGTTCAAGAGAATCCCTCCTTGCCCTTAAAGTTTGGAGGAAAAACACCACCGCCACCACCACCACCAACAAAAACACAGAGAATAATACAGCTAGAAAGTTTCTAGCTTGTTTCAAAGCACAAATTATAAATTTAAAATGACTAAGTATAATAGGCATCACATTTGCATCAGGCATTAATACGATTCTCTTGAAATAATGAAAACATGAAACAGCTTAGCTCAACCTTCTGTTTTTATTCTAGATTTAAGGAAGTCTATGAGAAAGTAGACAGCACTTAGCCTGATGGAAAGCTAAGCTAAAAAAACCAAACCAAACCAAACCAAACCCAAACCCACCAGTTCAAAGCTTTGGGTCATGTGAGATGTTTGGGATGTATTTAACTGATTCTATTCTTGTGAATACATAATTTCACAACTGGTTAATTTCCCATTCCTGCAGAGAACGCAAATAGTTTAAAAGGTAGTTTTGATGACATAATTCTTCCCATTCTGAATAAATATTATACAACACCAAGATATTGTTGTAATGGACAGGACTATAACAAAACAGAACTTACAATAAGTACAGATTGCCCACCTTACTATTCCTTTCAACACTCATGCATCAGCAACACAAAATAATAACCTTGTGTTGTTGGAAGAGTGAGTAGCATGTGTAAATGGGTAGCACTCCACTGACTTCAGTGAAGTTTTGGCATTTAAATCAAAAGATCATTTGAGATGATTTTGAGGAGCTGTCAGTTACATGTGTAATGAGAATGGAATTACACGTGAAATATAGAAAGGTTTTTGCAAAAAAAAAAAAAAATTCAATCTCTGCCCATAAAGTAACTTCTAAATACGTCAGTTGTGTTTCAACATACATTGTGCTGTTTTTGAACAGGATCTTGTTTTCTATAGGTTGGCTGGGTTCAGCTCCATTCAGTGCCATCTGAATACATTCAGTCTCAACTAGATTCCTCAGGTTTGACTTCAGTTCCGTCCATCTGAATACGAAGAAAAACTTCTTTACTGTGAGGGTGACAGAGCACTGGAACAGGTTGTCCAGAGAGGTTGTGGAGTCTCCTTCTCTGTAGATATTCAAAACCCATGTGAATGTGATCCTGCTGAATGTGTTTTAGGCGGCCCTGCTTGAGCAGGGNCAGCATAGCCTCAGAAGGAACTATATTCCATGATCAGTGGAGAGTAAACTGTTGGTCTTCAAAATATCGGCACAATTTATCCCCAACAGCAGGTAGCCGAGTAAAAGCATTTATTTGTTATCACGCTACATCTGCAATGCCTGACTCATATTCTCGGGCATTTCTCCAAAGAGAAATAAGAAGGCCATGCTTTAGAAGCTGCAGCAAAGCCATAGTGAGTTTTTTTCAGGTTTGCCCAGACCACCAAGTGTAGCTATGTCATGATTATGCTCTCAGTTCCAGTATCCAGTGGAGGCTTTTTCTAGCTGCCATACCCGTGTGTCCTACCTGCTGAAGGCTTGTATGCACTTATGTCTCACAGTGACCCGAACCCCATTTGCAGGTAGGGTGCACATGGGCTCTGGGCCTGGGAAGGGCTGTTTGTCTCCTTGCCTTGGCAATTCTTGCTTCACCTTGTGATAATCAGGATCCTTGACACTCATCTTTCTGTTTCTACTGTCACTTTCCCATAAAGCCTTGGCTAACAGACTTATCCTAGCTAGCTGAAGCAGATTAATTTTCTGACAGAAAATGCTAGCTTTCCACCTCGGGCTCCCCAGGTACCGGCACAGCGGCTGTGCGTCTCCTCAGGTCACTCGGCAGCCCGCCCTGGCAGGCGGGCAGGCAGCCAAACAGCCGGACCCTCTGGGCGGCAGCGAGCCTTGGAGAACCGGGCAGCCAACGGGGGTGGCGACAGAAGGGCCTCCCAAAATGCTGAGCAGCAGATCTTCCACCAGAAGCACTCAAATTGTTTTTCTACCCAATTAATAAATTCCATCTATTTTCTTACAACACTAGAATGTTTTTGCTCTTCCCCAAAATCCTGAGTTTTTTTTTTTATTTTTTGTTTTTGAAAACTGAAAACTTTGGTCTCTGATCATCTCTATATACTTCCGTATATCCTCTCTGTCCTCTCTCACATGTATTTTTTTTCCCCTGGGTTGTTTGTATTTGTTCACTGCCTAGCACAATGGAGCACTAATCTTAGCTGGGACATGCAGGAAGTATTGTAATGTGAACAATTACTATTATGAATATTTAATCNCGCTGTCTTATTCATGAAGCCTCACACATTCATTGTACTTCCTGAGGGTGTCTCTCCATAAAACAAGGTTCAGAGGCTTACTTGGCACTGAGGGGCTGACTAAAATCGGATGTTTCTCGGGTAGAGGTCAGAGATGGGGCAGGTAGGCAAGATAAATTATATATGTGTATATATATAAATATATACACAAAGACAGAGATTGAACCAAAGCTGTACTGGCATAAATCTGGCAGACATTTCTTCAGCATAAATCTCGTTCAGCAGATTTGTCACCTCAAAGCTTAAAATAAACTGAAAACAAAGCTGGAGATTCAAAGCCTCACACTTCATTCTTGGAAGCCCAGCATAGTTCTGGAGAATAGCTGGAGAAAGCTACAAATGGCAAGATTTTTAATAAAATTGCTGTTTTAAATCATTTGCTTTTAACATCTATTTTGCAAACCTCAGAGGAAACCAAAAGCCATTTTGTGGCAGCTTCCTCATTTTTATATATTATGAAGAATCTTAAAGATCACTCCAGCTATAAATACATGTTATGAATGGAGTTTGGTATGGAGGACAATAGCTGTAAAATAATGCCTGGGGGAATGAAAAATTTACTGAGGCTTTGATATAACACTGACAGCCAGCAGCTGAGCGCATTATTTCAGAATCAAGGTAACTTTTCTGTCCCAAGGACAATATTTTACACAGCTATTGCTTGAAAAAACAACCAATATTTCTTTTATTACACTTGTCTGCATTTTCTCCCACACCCACATATTGAAATTGCTATAAATCCTATTTGCTCAGGGCAACATTACCCATTTCATTTATTTGGGTGACATGCTTCTGAGCACATGCTATTTTTTCCCCCCACACCCTATTTCCTGATTTTCCAGAAAATTGTGCATATTAGGTTGTTTTAGCCAGTTAGAAGACAGGGGAAGGAAATNCAACACTAGAATGTTTTTGCTCTTCCCCAAAATCCTGAGTTTTTTTTTTATTTTTTGTTTTTGAAAACTGAAAACTTTGGTCTCTGATCATCTCTATATACTTCCGTATATCCTCTCTGTCCTCTCTCACATGTATTTTTTTTCCCCTGGGTTGTTTGTATTTGTTCACTGCCTAGCACAATGGAGCACTAATCTTAGCTGGGACATGCAGGAAGTATTGTAATGTGAACAATTACTATTATGAATATTTAATCAGGAATAGGATGAGCCTTGTCTAATATACACGGCCATGTCTTAATCCCTGCGTAAGAAGACATGAGGTCAGAATCCCTATTCACTGTGCCCTACTGTTCTTGGAAGCAATTCGGAAAAATAACAAAACAGAAGTATACCAGGCCAGATAACTTCCCTCTGGTTTGACGTGGAGTCATTAACAAATGGAGCGTCTGCAAAAACGCAAGCATAATCACACTTCACTTTCTTCAGGGAGCAGTAAGAGCGGGCTGCTGTTTGCAGAGAAGTGAGCCAGGAGCTGCTGATGAAAGAGAGCAAGGCAGGCACGGGCAGCATCCTCATGGACCAGGGTCACAGCAGCAGAGGATGCTGAGCACAGAACAGAGGGGCCCTGGTCAGTGACAGCAGGCAGGGTCAGCCAAGAGCCCAGATCACCAGGCAAGATCATTAGGGATGAGGCAGGCCCGAGGTCAAGCCAGGAAGTCAACAAGTCAGAACAGGTCAGGATCAGCAGAGTCCGTGGCCAGCCACAGCTGCAATGCGGCTCAGGCCAGGGGCTGAGCATCAATACAGCTCCTGAGTGAGAAGGTGAGGAGAGAGGCTCCTCGGGTAACAGCTGCAACACATTAGAGCTAGCCTTGAGCACAAGTGGCTGAACTCTGACGGCCCTGAGAAAATGTGCACTTTGGTATTCTGTGTCTGTACAAAGCTGAATGCTACCACCCTTTTGCGGGCTCAGCTTTACAGAGGGCAAGCACTCACCGGGACATGTGTTCAGATTTGGCACTGAAAGTATTTTGCAGCCCTGTGTACATCTGTAGAGATGAGTTTAACACATCTCCAGGGGCATGAGCAGTCTAGCGCAATATACTTCAAGGTAAGAGTTTTGTTTGTTTTAATTTTTCCCTCTTGGTTTTCATTAAGCTGCACATGGTGTTCTAATGAGGTTGGATGTTAGGAAAAGGTTCTTCACCAAGAGGGTGGTCAGCCACTGGAACAGGCTCCCCAGGGCAGTGGTCACGGCACTGAGCCTGCTGGAGTTCAAGAAGCGTTTGGACAACGCTCTCAGACACATGGTCTGATTTTTGGGTGGTCCTGTGTGGAGCCGGGAGCTGGACTTGATGATCCTTGTGGGTCCCTTCCAACTCAGGATATGCTGTGATTCTGCGATTCTAATGAGCTCTGATGCCACCAGGTCAGCCCTACGTTCTGGAGCACCACTTACAAGAGAGGTTTTGCACCACAGTGAGAGACCACTGTCTTAACACAAAAGCACTAACAGAAGTAGCAAGATCGAAGGAAAAAACGGAGCTATTTATTAGAGGCTAGTCCCTTTTGGAGAGTATGCTGAACTTCCAGCCTCTACTTCAAAACAAGATATGGAAGTCTGTTTTGGTAGCAAAAATACTGTAGGCAGACTAAAAAAATACTCCAGACTACTAACTAACTGTTGCGAGAGAAGTAAGCTTCTGTGCTTTTTTGTGCAGCTTCTGCCCATTAACTTTTTTATTTCAGAGCCTAACAAACAAACAAAAAACAAAGATCTACACATGTGATGCAGCTAATTCCCAACTCCCCTCTGGTACTTCTAACCCCCAGCATTCTTATGAAAGAGAAAAGGAAAGAACTTAATAGAGGTTCAAAGAAAAACTTATTATGGAAATTTAGTAGGATTGATAAAAGTGCTTGTAAATAAATGACATTTATTAACAAATGAAATTCCACACTTAGGGCTAGGATCTAGCACAGGAAGTATCCTGTCTAAACTCAGCATCTCAGGGGATCTAAATCAGTAACTGCTGAGGCTCTAAATCCACAGAATTATATATTTATTGCAAGACTGCTTTCAAAATCTCCAGATGGGTAATATTTTGTTATGATTTTGCTTCTCTTCCAACCTAATTTGATGATATTAAATAAAAGAATGTTCAAAATTGAAGCTGAACAATTATCAACAACAGCTTCATTTCACAGTATAACTGTGCTGGGAGGGTAAGATTTTAAAACACTTAAGGTTCAGATACATCATTTGATTAATGTCCAAATTTTTAGTTCATTTTCCAACTGTCCAAAGCTTTGTAGCAAATGCATATCACACAGTGGAATAAAACCCATGTATTCCTCATGGCATGTAACCAGCAACCCAAACATTTCACTATTTGTATGTCAGCTGGTTCCCCAACCTCCCAGAAATAGAGTCTTGACTCCAGTGAAGCCAAGACAAAATGCCCTTTGAATCAAGAGGCAAAGACTTCTCTTACTTGTTTGTTACTTTGTGAGAGGAAAAGGGGTCAAAATTAGAGTTGTTGTAGTGTTTCCCCCTCATCCCCCCCAATATTTCTGGGGTTCAGGAACAAACACTAAAGAGATGGTGAAATTTGATACCATTTTGATTTAAAAAAAAGAAAGATTGAAGAGGTATGAGCAGTGTCTTTTAAATATGCAAATACCAAGATAGATGGAAAATCCTTTTACAAATGTAAATAATAGAATTTAATACAAGAATCACAAGTTTGTGCAAAGTTTCTGCTAATGTACAGAACGTATACACTCTTCCCATTCTGAAGCTGAAGCAGTGCTTCAGCTTTGTGATGGCACAGTGAAATTAACCATCAGATGTATTTCCAACACATACAAAAAAAAAGGAACAGTGTTGCCATGAATATGAAATGTTCACTTCCTTATCTATGCCTTACTGAACTTTATTTCCCTCCATATAGGGGAGAGATTCTTAATTTTTTTTTCTTCTGCCTCATACCATTAGTGTTTGCTTCTCCAAATGTGCTGTAGTATTCCTGCTCATTAAGTATCTGAAAGTGAAAGCAATAGAACTTAAAGGGGAACAATGAACAAAACTTCTTCTCTATGCATGGCCACAAAACTGCACCTGCCTGCAGGTGCACCCATCCCCTGTGCTCGAGTGTATGCACCTGTGTGTCAAAACCCTGTTTTTACAGTTATGAAAGAGGGATGTTATTAACTAATCTGTTGGTGCAAACACGACTGTGCCAGGCATACACAATGTTTTGAACTTTTCTTATCTAAAGGCATCCTGTTCTGTAAAAACACTGATGCTCTTCTAATGCAGGGAAGAAACTAGTGGCTGCCCGGTCCTTACAGCACTCTTCAGAGCAACCCTACGCACCTTCAGGCGCGCAAATCACTTTGGTGAACCAGTGGTTCTGCAGTATGGTCTCACATGCAGGTCTGTAGGTGACACAGGAGCTACATAGGAGGTGACATAGGAGAACATTAGATGCAGATGGAAATTGCAGCTTGTGGTGCCTTCACTATAACTCCCTTTGGAAACAACCTGAGAAAGATAAATTTGATTGTTGTTCTTCTCCTTAAAATGCTTGGGGTCTGATTTTCCTTTCATTTGCACTGGTAAGCTAAGGGGAAATCTATTAAAGTTATTGGATTTTCATTAACATAAAGCTGCCGTAATGAACAGAAAAATTACCTTGTGGCTCAACCTTTACATCTTAGAAGGTTCCACTGACAACTTGATCCAAACACACGTACAGGTTGGGCTTGACTCACTGATACTGCCTTTCAAAGTAATTTGGTGCCCTAATTGCAGAATCCAGATTATACTACTTATATGTGGGACCCGATTGTGACAACATAAGTCAACAATGGAAGTAGTAGCACAGTTACTAACTGATCTTCTTGCAGAAATATGAAAAAGTGATATGGTTATTGCAATTAGACAGAATGCTAGTGTTTCATTTTCTTAAAAGGAAAAAAGTTATGGAGGAAGATTCTAGAGTTGTGGTTGTGATGAAGAAAAAAAAGCAGAATCAGAGCTGGCTGGAATATTTGGTCTCACAAAAGTATGAGTCATAGCAATAAATGATCTCAAAGACAATAAAATCAGGTTGACTGTTCAAATTTTATGTTGGAAGACACTTTGTTAAGTAATTCTAATAAAGCCAGGACGACTGTTCTGCCACTTTCAGAATGAGATAGCTTTTACATAAAAGTAAATTCAAAGTAAACTATAGAATACAATTAAAAAAAAAAAAAAAACAAAGACAGCAGTGAATTGTTTCACTTGATCCAGACCAGTCTTCTGGATTTCATTCCAGTTTGGAGTGACAGTGAGTTTATAAATCCTTGGCTAATACTTCTACAGAGTTACTGTTTTTAATTGATTTGCCCTTTTTGTTTTTTTCTGACATACATTTTGAATAAAAATCCTTAGAAGAGTTCAGATCTGGGGCTTGCACAGATCTAAGGGGCAAGAAACAGCACTACGGGCACTTTGATTAACTTCCTCTATAACACAAAGTCCTAAGTAGTAATTTCTACATTAGGACCAAGCCAAAACTCCTGTTTGAGTAACAGCTTATCTTCTGGAAACATTCAGAACCTTCAAGGGATGGAGTTGTTATCTTTCTAGATAACTTTTTCTAACACAACTGCACTCACCAAAAAGCATGCTTTGGTTTCCTGCTGATGTATCCTTGTCTATCCATTTTTGCATAGCCTCTCATATGTTGCAGTGTTTTCCCATTTAGTTCGTTATGTCCCCAAAGTCTCTTTCAGTTTTAATGAAGATTAGAATACTGTTACCAAACCTCACTTTTGAGCTATTTCCTTTCCCTCAGTTGCCGACATTAGAATTGCCAGTGTCAAAATTTATACTGCTCAAAGTAAACCCTTTGACCACTGCTCCAGATGGCTTTGTATGAGTAATTGTCATAGTTTAGTACTTCAAGATTTGTGACATCTGCAAGTTTTATCAGCAATATTTCTATATGTGATTTCTAAGCACTAAATAGGATCTATCCAGTTGTTTATCAGTCTTTAATAAAAAACGCTCTGATACCACTCTCTAATCTACTTAGTATTCACCTTTTAATATGGACTAGCCTGATCACAAAATTTACAAATAACAAGACAACCAGCCAACCAAAAAAAAGACTGCCATGTCAGACTTAACGTCAGAAACATCTTACAAAAGCCAATAACAAAATTTATATCTAATCTCTGTTTCTCTGCCTCAGCTAACTTACAAGGAAGATGCAAGCACTTGTTTTCCCACAGAAGTCTGTGAAGTTGAAGCATTCATCTTAGTACAATAAGTTCAAGCCCTTAATAAGATCATATGAAGACACAGTGACTTCAGTGTTTTCCAAAAGTTTCAGTACACTTTCGAATTCATTTAGACATTCATCCATCTCTTGCAGATTATTTTTTCTGCAGCACATATATCTTGCTTGCAAATCCCAGCTATGGACTGAAGCCTGACCCAGCATCATTCTTGCACTGCACCATGATGATGCAGCATCTTTGCACTGCGGCCGATGGAGTTGAGATACCACTGACCTCAGAGGCGTGAGTCCGCAGGGGTAATGGTTGTCCTCATGGGTTACTAGAGAGTAGCCAAGAGGTATTCTACTGAAGTAATATTTCATGTAGGTTTTAAATGTCTGTATATTTATTGATGTTGTTAAAATTTAGGGTTCATACGGCGTGGAATTTAGTTTCAGAGGTACAGAGATTAGGGTGTATATAAGGGAGACATGCATACAGTTTATGCTTATCTCTTTCTGGTATTTCATTTGTACAAAAACTTGTAACATAGAAATGTGAAGAAAAAAATTACATCTATGTCTATATTTTGTCAGTCTTCGGTGACTTCTTCCTAGTTAGTGACTGAAAAGCTTTAAATTATGTGAGAAATCCAAGCAATAGATATAGGACCAATTTACACAGATTGGTTAGCAACCGTTAACAATTCATGGGAAATTTCTACTCTAACATTAGGCTTCTTATCACTCCCTTGAAGAATGAAAACTGCTCTGAAATTTAATATCAGAACAGGAGACATAGCTCAGAAGAAAAGTGTTGTTGGTTCCCATGCTGCCTGCTTGTTCAACTTGTTCAGCCTAAGGCATTCTGCAGAGGAAGCTGCCGGCAGGGCAGCACGCCCGTCAGGACTGCCTTTCCTTGGGCAGGCTTTGTGCCCCCAAACAGCCCGCCGCCAGGAAGGGTGCTCCTGCAGGAGCAGCAGACGTCCAGGCTCTGTTGGCCAGGGTGGGCTCAGGAGCCTAATGAGCTTTGAAATCTGGCGAATTAAGTGACCAGCATTTGCGCTCTTCGTGGTTTCACCCCTGCTAGTTTTGGCCAGCAGACAGCGAGGTATCTTTCACACGGGAAGAAACGGGAATGAATGGAAAACATCTGAGCATCTCATGGTGCACGCAGGGAGTTGATTCGCTCTGAACTAAAATGGAGCCAGTGTTGCGAGCAGAGCAGTCTCAACTCAGGGAATTTTACTTATTGCCAATTAATGCAAACTTTTAGTTACAGATTTGGGCATTGAGGAAAAACAAAGCACTATCAAACACTTGAGGAAACACCCTTCCTTCCCCTTCCTAGGGCTCAGTTAAAGCCCTCTCCTCACCCTGCTCCTAGTTTCACCTCACCTCAGTTTTGCCCTGCACTACATTCAGTCCCTTAGGTGCGGCAGCGAGGGGTATTGGGAGGTTTGGGATCATCTTCTGTCTGCCTCTCCTCCACGCGCTCCTTGCTTGTCACTGCTCCTCTGCCCCAGCATGGGTCACCCATGGGCTGCAGTCCCTCAGGGTACCCACTCCCCAAAGCGCATCACTAGCCATGCCCCCACCACCGCTAGCTGCCGCTTTCCCAGACATGCCTCCGGCCATACCCCGCTCCCTCACACAGCATCACCTGGACCAAGAGGCAGATGTTTAGCTGACCCCTCCTGTGGCAACACAAAAAACAGTCAGACGTTGCCAGGAAGAAGGGAGCTCTCTGTGAATGAAGCTGCTCTACATGTGCCCTGCATCGCAGAGGGTTTGGTGCAAGTGTTCAGCGTGAAAGTGCTTGGTACAGCAAAGCTGATGGCCAGAACTGGCTTCAACTGCACCTCACTCTTACAGAAGAGAGAGCAGCAATATTTCGTTCAGCTGTTGCTGCAGCAATGCACATCAAAACCTGGGAATTCTTTACCACCTCCCCACACCCTTTCTTTTTGTTATTAAATTTTAGATGAGAAATCCAACCATAACAACTGTATTTAATTTAGATACATGGTATTATTTACACTGTTCAATTAAACAATAGATACAAATCAATTGCACTTGAGTTTTCTCTTTGTTCTAAAAGAAATAGATAATTCATCATGACCAGATCGATTTATTCTCACTGTGGAATTCAGTAGGGGTGGGACAACACACTTCCATCAGCATCAAACCCTCCCAGGGCATGAAGGGCCTTCACACAGCTAAATGTCTTCATGGGGAATGGTTCCAGACCACTCTGCAATTGCAGAGTCACTGCTGCGGTGTAATGAGGCATGAGCAGACAGCATTGTATAGCCTTGGGACAAATTTTGGTAGCCCTAAACTGAGAGATGAAGAAAGAAGAGTGAAGACAGTTAAAGCAGCATTCTCCCAGCACATAAAATCAGCGGAAAGGGAAGCGTACCAATGGTCTTCCCAAAAAAGGTTATATGGAGGATTTTGCTCTGAATATATACTTCTTCTGAAAAGGGAAGTGGACTGACCACGTCCTGCACAGCACATGGGAAGGAAAAAAAAAAGCACAAACAATCCCCTTCCCTTTGATTTGATGAATTTACCACCTTTTTCCCCTTTGGGGGGAAAACAAACGATAAACAAGTCTGACTGTAGTTAATTTCTACCAGTACTTCAATGAGAACATAAGAGCCACATTCATATTGCATCTCTGCCCTAGTCCGGTATCCTCTATACACCACTGGTTACTTTAGAGGATTAGAAGAGCAATTATGTGAAATAATTCAAGTGATCCTTCCTTTGGTACACCGTTAGTGCTCTCGGTACCAAGATGGGTCCACACATCAGCTCCAGAGATTGGAAAGCTAAACCAGCTAAATGATCTGAAATGACCACATTGTTCTGACACGGCACTGGAAACATGTGACACGATGGAGATTTGGAAGATGTACAACGAGCAACTCCAAAGTAGAGATGCTCTACCCATAACTATGAACAAACATCCCAAAATATGTGAGCCAAAATCATTATTAGAAAAGGGAATCTGAAACTCTACTAGGAGTATTTGGAATGGCTGTTGCTTCCACAGAGCCAGAAGAGCTAGACACAATGAACTCAAAGGATACTTCCTATGGATGCTAATAAGATTTTCCATCAAGGCTCAAAACAAATAAATCTAGAATCCATAGAATCCCCTACCTATTTTGATACAAGGACCTATATTAGAGTCACACACAGCCAGGTGATGCTCCTGGGACTACAGGCCCACCTAGCCCAGTAGATGCTCTCCAGCAATGGCTGTTAGAGAAGATCTGGGAGAAGAATATGAGAATTAAGACAAATATAGGATGACTTTCCCTCTGATAGCCTTTGAATATTCATCAGGTACTGCATTTCCACAAAAACCTTGAAATCATCTGAACAACACCAGCATCTTTCTTCCAGGCAATTCTGGTTTCCATTCTTCGTTCGTTTAGTTTAGTTTCCTGCCACTGAATCTGTCAGGTCCAAATGAGAGACATTTAGGTATGCCAATATGCAAATTCAAGCATAAAGTAGTCACGTACTCTACAGAGGCTTTTCCTTCTACTTCTGCCTTTGTTCTGTGTCTGGGACTCCTAACCCGGATGGCTGTATTATTTCCCTCACCTTTATCTTGCTGAGAAAGAAGAAGGGAAGAGGAAGAAAAAAAAAAGCTTCCTCCAAACCCTCTCTTTCCTCTTCACAGAAACTGCCCTGTGCCTGTCATTGTCACTTCATGTTACCTGGAGGCTTGGATTGTTTCAATACATTAATGTTGCCGTAGAAAACGTAAATGCAATAGCATGCTATAGTATAGAAGCAGGGGGTGCTTTCAGAGTGCATAATTCAGAACTGAATATAATTTTCAAAGCAGAGTTTATCAATTGGTACAATGTATAATTATGCAACTGGAGCGTTTTTTGTTTGTTTGTTTTTCCTCCACATTGCAATTATAGAATAACAGATTGGGCCTGCATTTAGAAAGATGAAGGCAAGCCCCAAGTTTTCATGCCTTTGAAACAATTGAATAGACAATGTAGTTTTTCAATTTAATTAATACAGCCTTCTTAAAGGCAGTGTCAGGAAGAACAGGCCAAAAATCTCAGCTGACATACATTGGCATAAATTGAGTAAAGCCAGTGCTCTCACAGATTAAATAATTGCAGAGATGTAGAAAAACTAAAGAATATTTATAAATGCTACCCATGGGGACATGGGCACATACAACTGAAACTAATAATTAAAAACCATCTAAATCTATATAGTCTGCACTCCAGTTTTGTGAAGAGGAATATATAATTAGAGAAAACTCACAGGCATCCTTTTTGTCTCACGCTAATCATCTTAGCTCAGATTCTTTCAGAACGTGACAGCTTCCCCTCATCCATTTCCCAAAAGAATATTTTTCTGCAAAACACATCTGACTTTGCTTGAGTGATATGGTAAGATTTAAAAATATGGGTAGGTAGGACAACTAAGATCAATTCAAAGTCACCGTTATGAGACTCCTTAGCCCAACCCAAGAGACTCAACTCCTCAACTGACATTGGGGTTGTCCCAGTTTTATTTGAAGTCTTGACTGTTTCAAAGTTTTCTGTATAAAAACAATAGAGATTTATTTGTAGGAATGTTTTATGTGAATACTCTTTTGCCCCTGCTCATATGGGAACAGGGATATTTGTTACTCATTATCCACCACTGATTGTTCTGCTTAGAAGTTTCAGACATCCAAGCTGAACCAACAATAAACACTAGATGCAAAGAAAAGTCTGTAGTCAGAACAAACAGACTGAAGAGACCCATCAGTCTGAAAATATGTTTAATCACGCTATTTGGTAAAGTCTTGCAGACAGTGGAAGAATCCAAAAGTGCTAATCAACCTGCAACCTGAAAAGAATGTCCCTCAATTTACTTGTAAACAGTAAATTGACCAGACTTCCCTACCAGGTTTCAGAAATATCTTTACTTCAAGAGTACCATAGCAACACTAAGGAGACACGACCCCTCCAGAATCCTCACCTGGAGAGGATCACCATCTCCTTTCGTCATCCCTCTTCCTTACCTGACACCTGAGCCCAGCACAGCAGGATACGGAGCCCCTATTAATGCAGCAAGTTGTTGTTCTTCCACTGATGCCTGAGATATTAACCTGCCTTACCAGATAGTCAAGCACTCCTCTTCTACTAGGTCCATTGTCTCCATACATACAGGACTTGCATAAGTTAGTCAACATATCAAAAGCACAATTTCACCTTCTGTCTCTAGTGATTTCTGCTTCAGCTGACCAAAGAGAACAGTTTTGCAATACTTAACTGGAGGGAGAATTGTTTGTCGTCTTCCATGGGAGCAAATATTTGTAAGCAGCTGTCTGTTCAGTGTGCGAATAGAGACTAAACTTAATCATTCAGATTCCAAATACTTCTGCTTTTTTTTTCCCCCCTTTCTTAAACTTTCTTGAATATATCCTACATGCTGAAAACATTTTTTCTTTAATGAAGCCAGTGATGGGAATTGTTTACTATTTAGTAATAAATCTTATTCCTGTATAATACTTGACATGTGGAATATGTTCTAGCAAATCACACTTCATTTGCATGATATTAACTGAAGCATTAAGTTGATCTCATTAAACTGGAATGCTGTCGTATTGTGTAAATTAATGTTGGTAACAACCTTGGGAAAATTTCAAGGTTATCTACCTAAAGTTTTAAGCACATGCAGCCATGCTTATGAACCCTGGAAGAAGTACCCTCTGTCCTTTCTGACAAGGGTTCAAAACATCAAACACATCCATAAAATTAAAGTGAATTGGAGCTGTTTTTGGAGGAGGGAGACAACCCATGGGACAGACAGCAACAGCTTTCAGGCTTAGATCCTTTGAATCTGTGGAGAAGTTCAAATGCCTTTTTTTTGATCTGGGTCTTTCTTCAAAAGTAAACTGCTGGTATTTTACTCATCTCATTCCTTACGAAACTCTCAATTTGTATCTTCTCCTTATGAGCATCATCTCTCACTGTAGCTGTTTACATGCCATATATTGCACATGCAAAGAACAAAAGCACCCGAGGATAAAATGTGTATTCCCACATTTTACAGTAACTACTGCGGTAGGAATGGAATTGATGTTCTGCTGTAATTGGAATACACAACTCTAAATATTTACCATTTATTCCATCTACCTCCACCCCAACAGTTAAGTACTATGGTTCAAACCAACCTGCCAATTATTATGTCATTATGGCATTGATTTGCATTTTAATCACAAGATTCTATTTTAAAGAGAAATAGTGAAAAATCCCACCATTATTAAAGTAGGAAATTGAGTCTTTCAGGCATAGCGGTTGCTGCTGTTTGCCTTATTCATTTCAAACGAGGCAAAAAGTTTCCCTGCTCTAAAACATAGACATTTGGACAAGCTTTTATTCTG
Source organism: Chauna torquata (assembly GCA_013399475.1). NCBI lineage: Eukaryota > Metazoa > Chordata > Aves > Anseriformes > Anhimidae > Chauna > Chauna torquata. The sequence goes on from VXAL01007056.1 coordinate 29,492, forward strand.
TTTCCCCCACCACCACCCTGAGAAATGTTTGGGCTATATGTTGATGCCCACAATGGTTAAGTAAAAATACTCTCCTCACGGTCTGCTACACAATAGCTATTCCTTGCTGTCACCCTCAGACAAGTGCACAAGTCAGGAGGCGGATGAAGAACAGAGAAATTAAAGGACAGTTCTAGTAAGGACGGCAAGGAAGGTCACGATGACGTGTTATTTATTTCCATACTGCTTTTTTTTGCAGACGGGACTGGACGTACAGGGGCAGACCTGCCTCTTGGCTTTCCACATCTCATGTGAAGGGTCTGAAAAATCTGGCTATCATCTGCTCTGGTCTTCCCATTAATTTCAAGTTTTGTATAAGATTCTGGTATTTAGCATGGAATCATAGAATGGTTTGGGTTGGAAAGGACCTTAAAGATCTTCTAGTTCCAACCCCCATCCCATGGGCAGGGAGGCCTTCCACTAGATCGGGTTGCCCAATTTATGACCTGACATTTTCCAGTCTAATGTGAGTTCTCAAGCAATTTCCTACCCAAGGCACAAGACATCAATAAAAATTGGATGCTAAGCATGCTAGGGAGCTGTACCTCCATCACAACATATCAGCATGATTTGCACTCTCATACACTCATTTCATCATAGAACATGTTCCCACGATCACCCACATCAGGAGTTCATTTGGCTATGGTCTGACTGGCATAGGCAGTCAGATGCAAGCAGAAGGGGAAAGGACATCGTAATATGGGAGACAGCTGGCAGGGAGGCTTCACCCAGCAGAGGCCAGGGGACTCCTCAGGTAGATAAATAGGGAGCATGCAGAGAGCCAGACCTCAGAGGACAGAAAGTAAGGCTTTTCCAGGGGACCCAGACTAGACTGTATCCCTGTGATTTAGAAAGCCACCAACTTCTTGGGTTGAAAGTAAGATTAGAGAAAAGGACCCACCCTGAAAGGACACAGAATGGGAGGAAGATATAGGTTTATAAGGTGAGGTGGAAATAAAATAGGCTTGTATTTTCTCCACCTTTTAAGATTTTTACTTTTCTAGTTTAATATTTGATCTAAATGACTAGGAATCTCACTTTTTAAAAGGTGCAGGAGATCTAAGTCAAAGCCCTTGGACTGTAGCAGTGACACTTGAAAAAAAAAGTAATATATATCTATAGTGTGTACATATATATAAAAGCCAGTGCTATTTATTCTAGAAAATCTGAACCACCACGGAAGGGTTTCTCTGTTCTGCTTACTAATGTGCAAACTTCCTTTGATTACAATAATCTTTCCTTTACTACAGGATATTCTAGACCAGGAGCTGAACCTAATCCAAAAAACTCCTTGCATTACATGGCCTTGAATTTTGAGATTCAAACCTGAGACTCAGAAATGAATCATATTCAATGGGTCAATGCATTTTCATCTTCATTTATACTTAAATTAATGGAGAATAACAAAACTGACATTTTAAGAAATAAACAATTCAGATTTGACTACTGTAGATATGTCTTTAAACCATACAAAGCCAGAAATAGCGTGACTTTAAAGTCTTACTCTTTTCCTCAAATCACTTATATACCGTTTCTCACTGAAACAGAGTAATACTAATATTCAAATCAGCAGATTTACCCGATATGGACAAAAGTCTACAAAAAGGGTCATAATGCATAAGACAGGAATGTTAATTCATTATAAAATAGATCAGTAATACAGGACACACATGCAAGATACTGTATGATAAAGGAATGCTCAGTACATAAGCAAGTCGCAGCTGTTAAAAGCTAAATACATACAGACCACCATGTTTCAAGGATCTGGTATTTTCTGGATAAAGCTTTCTGCTGAGATTCATGGGAGCGACCCCAAGTCCCATGCTGTCCTACCGACCTGGAATTCTGCATCAGTGGGTGGTGCAGGCTAAAGGTAGGAAACTGAAAGTTGTCCTACACCATTTTTCTAATTGTATTGAAATTATGAGGCTAAAGTCATGCTCACAGGATAGGTGCAGCTGTGCAGAATCCTACCTTGGAGTAGTAAGGAGAAGCACATCTCTCTGTTCTTTTGTTCTATGGGTGGAGAAAATATTTTATTGTTCCACCTTCCCCAACACCCCCAGGCCCTGACATGTGAGAAACTACACAATGTGCTAGGAAACTGGAAAGTTACATGGGAAATTACAGCATTGAAGGAAAGGTAAAAATCCTCCCACAAGTTTCAGGTGAGTGTTACAGACCTCTCAGGTTTTGTCCACGCATGCAAATTTGTACCAAATCAATTCAGAGTGGAGAGTTTTAAGTACTGATTTAAACTGGAATAAATCCCTACAAATGCATTGTTTAAAACTGGAATATAATGTTTCAGTTTAATTCAGTGAGCTACCAAGTTCAGCTTAGTCAATATTTTATTTATTTTGATATAAATACCTGAAGACACCTCTCCAGCATTTTCAGCACCTAATATACTACTAACATTGCATTTTAAAATTCAACATCATAAAACAATCAATTCAGGGGAACTCACCCAGCTGCCTATTGAAAAATGCTTTTCCTTTTTGTCATTTCAGAAGTAGACCTCAAGCATGCCTAAGGAGCCACTTTCTGAAAGAGATTTTGCAGCAGGTCAGAAGATCAGTGAAACCCACTCTAAGACAGATGTGTCAGCAGCAATTTAATTCCAGTTAATTAGGAACTGCAAAAATAAAATGGTCTCATCTGAACTAGCTAAACTTGTGTATTCAGCTTGTGAGAGCAAATGTATCTAGAATAGGATAATATTCAAACTTTCTACTGAGATGCAAGTGGCTTTTAGATAATGTGCAGTCAGCTAACGAATAATCGTGCTTAGAGAATTTAAATTGGCTCTAGTGATATCGTTCCAGCTAAATAGATAATTTGCTTTATATATGAGCTTGATATTGTAAAACACCATAGTTACTACTGCATGAATATGTTAATAGGAGACACAGGGTTTGTAATTACCCATCTTAATTACGTCTCTATAATCAAAGTGAATGCGTAAGTTGCACGAATGAATTAAAAACCTGTGGTTTTATCTCTTGGCCTATTAATAATAAAATATAAGCACTTATTTTAACATGTTATATCTTGAAGATAATAATATATTAAGAATTTTAACATTAACATAAATCTTAGCAGCATCTTGAACCTGGAGGAATAACTGCTTCTTCCTCAGCAGTCATACCAGTTAGAGGACAGTTTTTCTACTGTCTGATGTACCATCAGACCTCACGTGCGAAAGTTCCTTGCACAGCCCTTCCCCACAAGATTAGTGATATGAAGATGAAAAAGGAACTCCAAAGCAGTGCATTGACTCAGCTGCTGCTCCAAGAGACGACTTCTCTCCCTGCACAGCTGCCCTACATTACCTCAACATCTGCAGATTCTAGTGGAGGAAACCTTTCTGCCCTAATGTCAGTCATGAAGTGCTGTAAGGCTGTTTTTTCTTATTAGGAAAGCTGAAATGCAGAGGTGCCAAAGCTGAAATTTTCAGTGTCACCTCAAGGATCTGGAGACCCAGGCACCATTTATTTTTGATTCAAATCAAGTCTCTGAGCCCCTTAGACAGCTATGAAATAGTCCCAGCCTACACAGCAGAAGCAGCAACAACTATCCCTGGTCTGCAGAAAATAAATGGATCCTGAGCGTGCGCACACACACACACAAGTCTTCTTCCCATTGCTACACATGCTAATTGCAATCTTGCAATCTGAGTTAAGTAAGAGGCAGTGCTTGCTTGTACCACTCAGGGAGCACAGAAATAACCAACCTGTTACTTGGACAATTCAGTTAGGCTTCTTCAAAGCTCAGTGGGGAAAGTAACCAGCAACACCCATCTTTGTGTTCCCCCACTGCTGGTGGAAGGCCAATGCTCTTCACTCATTAAATAAGATTATTTACATCAAAGAAGTATCCCAGTACAGTGTTAGTTTTCTTCCTGAATATTAGTACTCTTCCACTTTTTCAACATGTGATATTTAGCTTTTGCGATCCAAATTTCTCGCACAGTAGGATGAAAGATACTCACTCAAGAAACAAGCTCAACAATCAATAAACCATTCTAAGCACACAATTCTCACAGAAAATATTAGAAAATATTAAGTGNCGCATGACTGGCCCTGTCACTCGATGCAACACATTCCCCCATTGGCTTCCTGGTTCAAAACCATTTAGCAGAGTGCTACCACCAATGAAAGAGTAAAACAACACTCCCCAAGTCCTAAAATCAAAGTTAGGCCTTGAGAAGAAAATCAGCTGCAGTCATTTCACCTTCAAATTCTCTGCCAAACATTACCTACTGCGCCTGATGGAGTTTTACATTATGCTGTATTTTAACTGGCAGTGTTTACCTCTGGTACGTCAGTCTTTCAAGCCACCAGCTCATGTTTTATTCTTTCTGATCTCTGCTCTGGGACGTGGTACACAGGAGCCTTTTAGTTCCATTTTATATTCGGTATTCTCTCTCTCTCATCACTCCTAATTCTTCATTAGAAGTGGTCATAGGACATGCAGCTCTGCCATTAAGATGCATCCCAAGCTTCTCTAGATTAGACTGGTTATGTAGATATATTTCCCACTTCTAATGCACTGTATTTCAGAGAGTTCTGTAGTTCTGAACCAGACCAACACAAACTGAAGAAGTTCACTACTGGTTTAAAGTTGAGGTGGAAAAAGGAAGAGGGTATACTGATGAAAAATGCACTCTTCACACAAACTCTACAGAGCAGAGTTCTTTGAAGGGCTGAGCACCATGGCAGCAGGATACACGGGACTGTGAGGAAATTAATGGGATATCCATGCACGCTTCCTCCATGCTCTTTGAAAATACCAGTCATAGTTGATTTACGGGACACATTACAATTTCCTATGCTATATTGAGAAACAAACTTTAGGAGTTTGTTTGTCAGACTCCTGGTACATGTCACAGATTCTTCAATTTAAAGCTAACTTCACAATTCTACTGTTTCAATAAAGAGGATTAACACCATGCAAAGCATTATGTTGCTGTTGAATAACAAACCTTCACTAGGCATTTTGGACTCACGCCTTTTCTAACCAAGATATACCACAGGTCAGAAATCTGTAAAGACAGGTAGTAGAAATGATTTGTTACAAAACCACTAGCACATCATTAGAGAAGATTTTCATTAAGGCTGAGCAATGGGTGAAAATTGGATGAAGGATTTCACCATGAGGCCACTTAAAAATGAGTGGCAGAGTCAGGTCCCTTTCTTGTACAGCGCTGGCAAATATGTTGTTAACCTTGAGTTATATTTACAGAAGTTAAAAAATACATTTATTTACATAGCCCTTGTGTGGTTGCAAGATTCCTTTTAGTAGGAGTAGTCTGTGAGGATGTTAAGAGAGACTTGATAATTAGGTGATCTCATTAATGCCACAGAAAGGTTTGCAAACAAAATCATTTTCTACCACAGTTGAAAGCATCAGTGGATTGCCTCTTGAGACAGTAAAGAACATTGCTGCTTGTCTTCAGAAAGCATAAGCAGGTTCAGTATCTTTTGAAAGCATTTACCAAATATAACAAGGAGGGCATGACATTACTTGGCAGAACATGTCTACAGAATACAGAGACCACCTTTCAGGCATTCCTTGGAATTGCACTATCTAGACTCATCCACAGAAGACTGACATATCACCAGTAGGGTCAATCACTACTACCAAAAAAATTGGTTTTCCCAATTTCCTTGTCTGAGCAGAATCATTGAAAACAGTGTTTGTTTGCTACAGTCATTTCCTAAAATGACTGTGTGCAATACGATAGACAACTGGTAGGACAATCAGATATAAGCAAGTAACAACTCCTATTTCAAGTCAGCTCTTAGAGAGCAGAGTTGCCAGTGAAAGTTCTCCCATCAGATTTGCTCAAAAACAGCAGATGGTGCAGAAGGTGTCACCACTATCATGCTGTCGTTTTCAGAAACTCTTCCAGTGCTTCCCTTGAGCAACTGCCTTCTTCCCCCACCCCCAACTGATTTCTTAATAGGGGTTTTCCTTGGGTGCTCGCATGACCTATTTGAACCACTGAGAAATATAGGCAATTTCACTTATCTTGATAGGGACTCAAAGCCAAAATAAACCATGGGTCAACAGCTATAGATGAAAATTAGATTAGATCAATCTGGTGTGATAAAGACTACATCATGGTAGCAATTTACGGTCTCTCCATGAAAACATGAGGTTTTACAAACCGGGTTCTCAAATGCAGAAGATATAACAGTCACATGGGGCCTGAATATTTTGTAAGCTGTGTGTATATATGGTTTGTACCAGAAATCTGGAGTACACAGACACAATCAGCATTGGTCAATAATTTATCTCAGAAGTCTCTACTCAACAGCAAAAATGCAAAGTCTGCTAGTGTTCTTATAAATCCCACTGAACTAGAGGTGACATTAAAAAAACTTCACAAGTCACCTCGCCCCTTCCCCCCCCCCCAAAAAAGGACAAAAAAAGCCCCCAACCCCAAAAAGACAGATCAAAAACAGCTGAAAACGTCAGGGACTTATGCTATAGGCCAGGGTGGCATTATAAACAGTGATTTTGCTACTAAGAAAGAAGCTCAAGTTCCTTTGAAAGTTGATAAGAAAATTGAACCATTGAGGCACCTAAATATCCCACCTTTGAATTGTACAGTCCTAATAGTTCATAGGGAGTGATGCTGTTAAACAGTCATTGTAACCTCTCAAAGTCACCAAAACTTTGGGAAGTCCTATCTGCCCTGGTTGTGTTAGTTATCAAACAGCAATTTCCAGAAGAAATTTGAAATTACTCAGAGTTAAGAAAATCATGGTTAAGACGGCAGAATGAAAGTTTGGTGGTAAAGTCACTACAGGAGCTCTGTATCACACCACGACTTTCTCCATATAATAGGGAGGAAAAAAAAGTCTTCATCTATCCACGTATGTGAATTATAAAGATTTCACTCTACCTTTGGGAGTAGAGGGAAAACTTCATACAGCACACAGATACAGTTCTTCTGCATACACAAATCAGCTAAAGCAAATTGGGTGATGGTATACACAAAAAGCACTAGTATTTAATTATTTTTAAATAAGCTTATTCACATGCAAAAGCAAGGGTGGCAGGTATGAATCAAACACGTTGCATACCTAAACTTCAAGAAATCTATATACAGAGAACCCCACGCAGACATCAGAAGCAGCAAATGCAGCCATAAGGAGGCATAAATCTATAAGGAGCAAGTTAATTAGTCATGTTGGAGTGCTAAATAGCAGATCATGCAAGATTACTGGATGAAGGAAAGAAAGTACTAAAATGTTCAACTGGAAGAGCAAATGGAAGAGGATACAGTTTAAATACTAACAGAAAGAATGAAGAGCAACTACACAGCCATAACATATGGGTAAGAAAGGGGGAAAAAAAAAAAAAAAAAGAGTATTTCACCTATAATCAAGGAAAGAGATCAGAAGAATTTCTTTACGCTAGGATTCTCTAAGACAAAGCATATCAACTAAGTTGCCTAAAAGAAGAGCATGTACCATTAAAGAATGCTAAACAAGTGAATGTTGATATGAGAGGTTACACATTTTGATTTTGATATAGAACAAGAAAAAAAGAGAGGGATAATAATGGAAAAAAAAATCTAGGAAGAGAATAAAAACAAGACAGACTGTGAAGTAAGAGAAAGTAAAAATGATAATATAGCCAATGGCAAATTAAAAAGAAATAGTGACCAATGTGCTTAACCATACTGTCAAGCCCTAAGATATCTTCAAAGCGAAGCCGGATGATCAATAGGAGAAGCAAATTAGGGGACACACAGTACTCGGACAGATATATTTATCTGAGCTAAGCAGAGAAAGGTGCACAAAAATATTACTGGAAGTCTCCACTAGTCACAAAGCCTCTGCAAAATGAAGGGAAAGGATACTTCCTTGGCTATGAATGTGCCTAGGGCAGTTGCTCAACCAGATCAACAGGTGAACAAACTACATGGGTGAAGCTTCCCTCTAGTGTGGAAAAGGGATGGGAAAATCCGTTCCAGCCTTATTCAACACCTCCCACCTACAGCCAAGTAAATAGGTACTGATTGCTCCCTCACCTCCAAAAATCAACCAGAAAAAGGGAAGCTGGTTTCCTGAAACCAAACATTGTTACCCGAGACAAAATAATCACTTCCTGGTTTCTTTTGTTATTTACATCAGCATCAGATCATGGTTAGTCACAGCATATGCTTCTACAGGAAAACTTGCAGAAAAATCTTCTCAAGCAATGTAAGTTTTTGTTCATTAACACACCTTTCCCAGGTCAAGTCCACTCAGATCAGATTAGTATGTTGTTGCTCCCCACCCTGCACCCATATTTTCCTTCCAGAAGCTGCTTTAGTTACCTCCATTAATTAGATGAACAAGTCATCATCAGCAACTTACCACAGTTCAGATGACTGTTTCCTAATGAGCCTCAAGTGGCTGCTAATATTCAAGATATGAATTCCTGCTCCAAAATAGCAGCACGACTTCTGCAGAATTTCTCCACAGGCAGTACGCTTTTTTCCTCCTTTCCATGCCCACAACCCTCCCTCTCAATCTCACCACCAGATGACTTCCTGGACCTAACACTAGGCAGATTTAGTTCAAGTTTCTTCCTGGACATGTTAGTTCTGTTACCAAAAACTCTCATCCTTCTGTAGGTTTTGTGCTACACCCAAGGCGAATGTCAATGCTGGCACTTCACCTTGCAAACCTGGCTGAATGACACAGTACCTCTTTCCCCATAACATACCAACCTTGTGACAGACACAGCTGTTATTTATAAGGATCAATCCTGCTTTTTCTGTGTGTTTATTTGCTTTTAAAGTAACAGTTTCACATCCTATTCTTTCTCATGGCTTTTCGTAACTCAGTGTAAGTTCATGCCTCTGTTTTTCATCAACTTCCAGTATTAATAGACATATCTATGCTCACTGAAGAAATAATATTATGAAGGAAAACTGAGGACCTCTTTAAGTCTTATCAGTGGAAAAAGGGAGATAAGCTTTTCTTAAAGCTGAGAAGTAGAGCTTCAGGACAAGCCAACTCCAGAGGTTTAAAAAAAAGTTCAGGTTATCAGTACCCCAGTACAACTAAGATATTAGAATATTTTAAACAAGATCTAGTTTAATAAGAGATGGAGCCAAATAGCTATTTTGGTCACTTTGGGATTCTCAGAAACTTTATTTTAAGGGATTGATGATAAGATGCCATTTCAGGAAGTAGAGAGAATTGGTTGATAAAACCTTTATATTGCAGAATCCAGGATGCAGATGAGTTTCATTTCTGGGGGTATTGATGGAGCATTTGACTCAGCTCCCATCACAGACTCCTTGTGTTAAATATATCAGGGAAATAGTTCCTGTGGTTAGCGGACATTCAAAGAAGGTGTTTGTCTTTTCCATCTCTCTACTAATACACCTTAACCATTCTCTCTGCAGAACAATCTGCTTTACCTCAAGCTTTTCAATTTTATTTTGTAGTAGATGAATAAGAAATAAACACACTACTATGGTGAAATAGAATCCTTTAAAGTAAGGTTAACCATTAGTCATTTTAAAAAGAGATAGTTACACAAACTATTCCATCACTTGCAGTAGTTTATAATTTATTATGGTACTGTATGGTCACTTGAGGTGACAATGCAATATAGAAATCAGAATATTAATTACCCTTTAACAAGTTTCATTACTTCAGTATAGTTCCTATTGCATTTTGTACAGTAGATTATTTTACCACAGTGCAAAAATTTCTATGCATGTATATATGTATACAGAACAGTTAGAGGCAACAGAGGATTTGCTGTCTGTACAGTGTAACATATTTTGTTAAAACTTTGAAGTACCATTATGTTAAGCAAAATGTATCATGATGCAGAGATTAAAATGCATTTTCAATTGATTCACATTTCCAATTAAATTTATGGGCAGCAAAGACATAATGATATTATCCACAAAATTGTACCAGATATGATAATAGCACCCAACTGCATCTGTGCCGTAAAAAGTACAACAATAGTGCACTATCAGTGGTTCTAATTGCCTCCTATCCTTTAGAGAGTGGCAGGTGGCCAATGAAATGTGGATATAAAACCAGAATATAATCAGATGAAGGGAGATGAAGCTGTTATTGGCTTTTAGTTATGTAAATTAAGAATTTTACTCAACAAGTTATTTAGTCATCCTGATGAGTGGAAACATTCATTTGGAAGACTAATTATACAGTACTTACTATGATTAGAACACCCAATTGTACTTTACACTCTTTGCTATGGAAACATCTTAAATTATATTAAGTTTGCAGTGAGAGTGAATGCTGCTTATTTCTTTCACAGGAAATCTCCGAAGAAAACTGAATACAGACAAAAGCAATTGGCACAGTGGTGAACCTGTAGGAAATGCTCTCTTTTCTAAATTGGATCTTTTTTACTCTGCCTTTCAGACCTACTTTGAGTCAATATCTTACACACAGATGTACCCAACTGCTAGGAAGTCTTGCAGATGAAGCACAGAGGTCTTGATCACTTGTGGTCTCTTGAGATGGCACAGTACATTTGCAAGGATAGCAGTATTAGCTCATATCCGACTAGGATTCCTTAGCTGCTAGGCTGAGCAAATAGCAGACCTGCTTCCTCCGCAAATATTTGACCGATGTATAAAATAAACTGTGACTTGTATTGTGCCCAGGACCATCTCACGTTTACTTCATACAGACATGGTTGTTTCCTAACAGAAATACGCACTGAAAGGACAATTTTTGCTCAGATTTTGCCAAAGGGAAAAAAGCCTACATTATGCTCATTTCTAAAAACTGTGACTTAACTACATGAGTCACTCAAACAAGCAAGAATAATAGCATTTCATGATTTAACAGATCGGTGTGTTGTGAAATTACTTACACAAGTGTGTAAACTACAAATGAGCCACACAAAAAGAATCATTGATCAAGATGTTTGTGTAGATTTTGTATTGCCAAAAAAAAAAAAAAAA